>JAADYC010000742.1:0-14304 GCA_023338135.1 Phytopythium kandeliae
CTGGGTGTACAGTATGCGTCCCATGCGTTGCCGAGCTGTCGCTAGAGCGGACGCTCGGCTGTTCCTCGCAGGAGCGGGCGGTCTTTGAATGAGAATGACTTTGCGCTTTCTCGACGGTTCGGAGTGGCTGCCGCGCATTTGTGTGGACTGGTCGTGAGCTCTGCAAATATGCGGCCGGGCTACTTCATAGCTCAGTGGCTCTGTCCAGAGCGTCGCCACTGCGTGTCGCTCGCCAGTCATTGGATGTGTCGCTCCCTTTGCTCGCGCACACGCTCGGTTAGACCAGGTCCCTCCATCGCCGCGCGTGGCCTCGTCCTGAGCGTCCGAGGTCCTGAGCGTCCGAGGTTCTGAGCGTCCGAGGTCCTGAGCATCCGAGGTCATGAGCATTCGCTGCTCGGAGCTCGAAGACTGCAGCAGTGGAACTGTCGAAGAGGAGACTGATCTACCGTGTATACTCACTAAATTGCGAGTGATCAAGCGACTTTCTGCAGGCTGTCGACTGAAACGCGCAGGTATTGAAACCTTCCGTATTGATCCATTGTGTCCAGTATTAGCCAATCATACGCTCGCTCTAGTCCATGCTGACGCGATTGAAGCGGCGGCAGGAAAGGCGGGGAGGGGCACTCGGTTTTGCGGGCGGGAGCGGGCGGCGAGAGAGGCTCGCGCCGCCATGGCGGAGCAGGACGACGCGGTGCTGAACGCGCGCATCTCCAAGGCGCGCAGCGAGCTGGCGCAGATCCACGAATACATCGACCGCGCTCGCCAGCCGCGCGCGGGCTCGGGGGGGTCGTCGCCGCCGTCGGCGAGCGCGCGGCTGCGGCAGCTGTCGCGGTCGGAGCACTCGGAGGCCGCCGCGGGCAGCGCGGAGGACTCTGGGCGGCGCACGGACCGCATGAGGCTGGCGGAGCTGTCGGACGTGCGCAACGAGCGGCTGGGACGTGCGCGACTCAGCCCCGTGGGCCGCGTGCGTAGCAACACGTCGCCGCGGACGTCGGCCAAGCTGCTTGGCGCGTACTCGAAGGACTTTGTGCAGCAGGCGCTCGACTTTGACGGCGTCGAGGACGACGGTGGATGCCACGACGATGCCGCCGCGCGCTCGGATCTACGCCTCCCTGCAGGGGAGGAGGACGCGCGGTCGCCGCTGGAGCTGCGCAAGTACGTGCAGCAGATGGAGGAGACGATCGCGCAGCTCGTGCAGCAGAAGGACGAGCTGCTGCGCAACCAGGCCGAGTTCGACAAGCACGCGAGTGGTATCTTCCCGTCGCTGGAGCACCTGAACCACCAGTTGTCGCAGATCGTGCAGGGCAAACTCGGGCTGCCACAGTCGCATGGCTCGCGCGCTGGCGAGGATGGCGGCGGCGGCGGCGGTGGCGGCGGCGGTGGCATCGCTAGCAAGGGTCCACAGGCCGAGGACGTGCTAGATGAGCTGCGCGTGCAGCGCGCGCTTGTTCAGGAACTCGACGCCGACGCCAAGCGCCGCAAGTACGACGCCGAGCTGCAGGAGCAGGCCCGCGCGACCGAGATGTCGCACGTCAAGGGGCAAATCGTCGCGCTCGTGGCCGGCAGCAAGCTGCTCGAGGAGAAGACGGAGCTGCTCGCAGACGCGCTGAAGAAGGTCGAGCGCGAGCTCGGAGAATCCGCGCGCGGACTGCTGCAGCGCTATCAGTTGCTCGACAAGCGCGTGAACCAGCTGCAGACCCCGCTCGCGTCGCCGCGACTCATCCCGGTGCGTCCCGCCGCCGTATTAGTCCGGCCTGTTCGACCGAGTCCTCCTTGCACTCTAACGCATGGCTATCTGTCCGGAGTTGTAGGCGCGGAGGATGCGCTCGCGGCTGCTGGCGGTCCTCAGCGGCGGATTGGCCGTGCTGGTGCTACTGGTTGCGATCGCAGTCGCGGTCGCGGTCGCCGCTGGTGGCAGCTGCGGACCGCTGCGAACGTGCCGCCCGCTCACATAGACGCTCCTCACCGGCGGTGTTACAGTCGGAGGCGCGCCGCAGCTTGGCGCGTAAAGCAATCTATTGACTCTTGACAGGCGCGCGGAGGGAGGGCGGATCGAACGGCGCTAGACCTGCTTGACCTTGAAGACGTGGATGTCCAGGACGGCCGCAAGCTCCGAGACGACGAAGTAGATCATGTGCGCATACGCGGCGAGCGTCAGCACGAAGAAGAGCTGCACCACGGCTTGCTCATGACCCTGCGGCATCCGTCGAGAGGAAGAGCGAGTGAGCAGGCTGTGAGTCAACGGGAGGCGGCGGGAGCAGCCACCAAGACGCACCAACGGAACGATGCCGGCGACGAGCAGGAAGGAGACGGCGAGCTGGACGGAGAAGGTCTTGCGCAGCAGCCAGAAGGGCTCCTCGCACATGTGCGCCAGCATCATGTGCATGACCATCTGTGGGCGAAGGAGAGCGCGTCAGCCGGCACTGCTGGCTCTCCTCGACGAGCGCGAGGGGGTCGCACCTTGGCGAAGTGGAGCCCGACGGTCCACATGATGAGTCGCGGGTGGTCTGTGAAGATGTCTGAGGGCGAGATGAGGACCCAGAGCGCCGAGAGGCCCATGAGCGCGCCGAACGGTGCGATGCCCAGCAGCGCGGCCGCGCCGTCGCGCGCCTTGCGTTCCAGCGAGCGCACCGCCATGTACACTGCGAGACAGGAGCATCAGAGTGTGAGGAGGACGCGAGTGGCCGAGATGGGCAGGGCAGGCTCACCGCTGAAGAGGCATTGGCCCATGGCCGCGACGAACGTCAGGAGCACGAAGGCCTGATTGTTCTGCAGCTGCGGTAGCAGCAGGTTGGGCTGCGTCCACACGTCCGGGCCGACGACGGCCGTGCCGAGGTAGACGCTGTACATGATGGCGAGCCCCTCGTTCGGGCCGTTGACGACCGGCAGCGCCAGCGTTCCTGTGTAGTACTCCTCCCACGTCGCCATGAAGAAGACCTGGGCAGGCGCGAGCAGCAGTAGCAGCGACTGCGGGCAGGCCAGGCAGACACGAGAGCGTGAGAGGCGCGAATGACAGACGGACGGACGGTCGAGGGGACGGACAGAGGCACGCACCCAGTAGGACGGCCCGAGCTTGATGGTGGAGGCGAAGGAACAGGCGCTGACGACCACGTTGAGCGCGTCGCATCCGTGGTCAAAGAGTAGTCCGAGCGGCGACGAGTTGCCAGTCTTGCGCGCCTGTTTGCCGTCCGCCACGTCCAGGATCTGGTACAGCAGCAGTGCCACGCCGGCGAGCGCGTAGGCCCAGCGCGGCGCGTCCTCCTCCATGTTGGGCGAGAACCAGAGCAGCACGGCGTGCGAGAGCACCACGAGCGCCAACCCCGAGATCGTGATGGCGTTGGGCGCCAGTCGCGGCGGCAGCACGTGGTCCACGAGCCGCTGCGCCAGCGGAGAGATCACGTGGTTGTACAGCAGCGACGCGTCGCTGCCGCTGTACTTGTATGCGGGGATACGGCGCGCTCCCTCGGCGGTCAGGTACCGCAGCGCGCAGCCGTCCGCTCCCGCGCGCGCGTGCACAGCTGCAGGGGCCTGCGCCGTGGGCGACGCTGCCGCGCGCGCGCTCTGCGACCGCGTGGTGACCATGGCGCGATCTTGCTGGAGGTCGAGCTGGAGAGTGGCGGAATGGAGTCCTGCTCGAGGTGCGTGGCAGGAGGCGCGAGGCTTACAAAATGCAAGTCAAAAGGCGAAGCATACAACGTGCAAGTGCAGGAGAGGTTGGCGTACCGCACGTCCTAGGTTTTTTGGAGCGGTAGATTGGGTTTTATGTTGCAAGCACTCGGAAGCAGAGTGTATGTTTCAATTCGAGTTGTTTCCCAGGAGCTTCAAAGCTCCGCTGCTGCCTTCGAAGCGCGCGATTCGCAGAATTAGGACGATTACGAAACCATGAATGTGTGTAGCGTCCAAGCGCCTCTGCTCGACGCAACTGGCAGGTTGAAGTGACCAGTCGAGTGCCAATCCGCTCCTCCCCTGCCTCCCCTGCCTCCGCCGCCATGTGCGGCATCGCGTGCGTCCACGGCTCCTGCCTCACCACCGGCGCCGTCGCGCGCTGTGAGTGCGTCGACGGGTATACAGGCTCGACGTGCGCCGTCCGCGCGCAGCCGGCGGCGTTCGCGCTGCCGCTCGCGGCCGGCGCCGTCGCGCTCGCGCTCGCGCTCGGACTGCTGCTCGCGCGCCGCGTCACGGCCGCGCTGCGCTTCGCCGCTGCGCCCGCGGATACATTCGTCTTCCCGCGCGAACAGCTGCGGCTGCGGCCGCCGCCAGAGCGCGTGGCCCCGTGGCGGCCGCTGCGGCGCGCGAGCGACAAGGCTCTGGTCGCGCTCGCGGCGTTGCTCGAGCTGCTTCCGTGGACGCAGGCGACGGCTTTGGCGCTGCTCCCAGTCGTTCCCTGGCCGTCCGCGGCCGCGCCGAGCGCCTCGGCGCTGCGCTGGAGCCTGCTGCAGCCGCTCTGGACCCACTCGGAGCCCTCGTTGGCGCCGCGCACCGCCTTCTTCTCGGCGCTGGCCTTCGTCCCCGGCGCGCTCGCGCTCGCATGCGCCGCCGGAGCTGCGCGCTGCCCGCTCTTCAAGCCGCAGCCGGCGGCCGCGCGCGCCGAGGACCTCAGCTCGCTGCTGCTGCGCCTCTACAGCCTCTGGGCGGCGCTGCCCGTCATGATCGCGCTACTCCTGCCGCTCGAGTGCTTCCTCGCCGGCCACTCGACCGCACGCGGACTCGACGCCGGCTGCGCGACCCCGGCCGCGGTGGCGCTCGCAGCCGCTGGCGTCGCCGCGCTGCTGATCTTCTGGGCCGCGAGCGCCGCCGTCGCGCTCCAGCTCAACTGCGAGAGCTCCCGCCCGGCGCCGACGCTCTGGACCGACGCGCGCTATCTGCGGCTCGACGTCGCGATGCGCGCGCCGCTCGCCCTGGCCGCCATCGCCTTCATGAACGCGGACGCCGTCGCGCTATGCACCTGCTGCCTCGCCTACGGGTGCGTCTCGCCCGCCCGCCCGCCCGCTCGCTCGCTCGCTCTCAACTCTACAGGTCGCGCGCGGCCGCACTGACCCGCGAGGCGTCGTTGCCGACGAGCAGCGCGGTCCTGGGGACGGCCAACGCGTGGATGCGGCCGTGCGCGTACTCGCTGGTGCGCGTCGCCGCCGCCTCTGCTCGCGCGTGAGGCGAGACGCGCCTACCGACTACTGACAACTGGCGCCGGACGCCGGACGCTGGACGCTGGACGCGCGCGTGCCTCTCAGGTCACGGGCGTCCGGGCGGTCGGGGCCGCAATGACTGCGTGGACTGGCGCGCTCGGCCTCGCCGCGTCGCTCATCGACGACCCGAGCGTCGACGCCACGTTCCAGGTGCGCCATCTCTATCTCTATCTATCTATCCATTCAGTCATCCATCCATCCAGCCAGCCAGCCAGCCTCGCGGCCTGACCGCGACTCACTCACTCACTCGCTCACTCGCTTGCTCTACCTCCGCCTCGACGCGGTCGCAGATATGGTCGCTCGGAGCCATCGCGCTCGCGTCCATGGCGGCAGCAGCGGTGTTCCTCCTGCTCCTCGCGGACGACTGCGGGTGCTCGAGGCGGCGGAGGCCGCAGGCGGCGCCCGCCAAGGCGCAGCAGCGCGCGCGGATCGACGGCGGCGACGCACCGCGGCCCGAGACGCGGCCACGACTCGGACGCGCGCGGTCGCGGCGCAGTCGCTCCGCGGCGGCCGCCGAGGCTCCGCCGCCGCCGCAGGACGCCGCCTAAGCCTTCAAGGCCGCGGGCCGCGTGTGGTGGAGGGAGGCGAGGCGGCCGAGAAGAAGGAGGCTGATCGGAGGCGCCAAGCGGCTGATTATGTCGCCATCCAGCGCGGGCTCTTGTCGCAGGCGCGCCGAGCGCCAAGCGCCTCCCTCCCCCTCACGGCCGCCGCAGCCGTCCGGCCGCGTCCTCGAGCGACTGGCGAGCGGCGGACGCATGGAGACCCGCCGTCGCCGCCGCCTCGGCTCGCGCCGCTCGCGCCGCCGCCGGCGCTTGCGACCGCCATCATCATGCTCGTAATCCTCGCCTCCCACCGAGCCGCGGCCGTTGTTTTCGCCTGCGAATTGCGCCACCCAACACTCTCGGCGTTTGTATGTCGAGCGCCTAAAACAACCGAATTGCGCGGTCCCCTCGTGGGTTTCGTGCGGAAATCTGCGACGCCCGGCGCCGACCCTCGCAATCCATCCGCCACCCCGCCGGCGGGGCGGCCCATGAGCCCACACTTCCCAATCGACCGATCGATCAGCGCGCGGCGCTCGGCCTGTCCGCCCGCCTCGGATGCCGGCCGCCGCCTCGTCCGCTCCTGCTTCTGCCCCCGCCGCCCCTCGTGCCCCGCGCTACGGCTCGACGGCTGCTCCGCCCGGCATGAAGCGACCCGCGGCGCTCGACGCGCAGCCCGCGGTGGAGAGCAAGCGCGCGTCGGCGGCGCGCGTGGCGACGGCCTGGCCGACGTCTCCGCGGCTGGCGCTCGGCTCGGTGCTGCAGCGCTACCGGCTGGCGACGAGCACCAAGATGTACGACGTGGAGGAGCTGGTGGACTACTACTTCCACCGGCGGCTGGCCGCCGTGCCCGCCGTCGTCGTGAGCTACCTGCCGTTCGTGGTGACGCCCAACCAGATCACGCTGCTCGGGCTCGCGCTCGGCTGGGCGGCCGCGCTGTGCCTGTACGACTCGGAGTTCCACGCGCCGCTGGGCTGGCCGCCGAGCCGCTCGCTGCTGGCCGCCGGCGCGCTCCTGTTCGTCTGGATCGTGTCGGACTGCACGGACGGACAGGTCGCGCGCCTGTGCCACCGCGGCACGCGCACGGGCCGCATCCTCGACGGCTTTGTGGACGGACTCGTCATCCTGCCCAACTGCGTCGCGGTCGCGCTGCTGCTGCAGCACCGGTACGGGCCGGCGTACATGGCGCTCGGCGTCCTCGGCGGCCTCTCGCTCTGGATCCACGCGCTCACGTACGACAAGATCAAGAACGTGTACATGGAGAACGCGCTGCCGCAGTCCGAGTGCGACGGCGAGTCCGTCGAGAGCGTCACGGCCGAGTACGAGGCCGCGCGCGCCAAGGACGCGTGGTCGCTCGACACAGCGCTGCTGGCCATCTACCGCGTCTACATGCTCGCGCAGCGCACCTTCACGTCCGCCGCGGCTTCCAGAGCCGAGGCCGCGCGCCTCGCGCTGCTCGCCAAGCGCGGAGACGACTACCGCGTGCAGTACCGCGCGCAGTTCGCCTGGGTCGTGCGCCTCGCGTCCTTCATGGGCATCAGCGCGCACGTCGCCGGGCTCTACGTCGCCTACCTGGCCGCCATCTTCTACTGGGACGCGCTCTTTTACGTCGAGCTCTACTTCGCCGTCGTGCTCAACCTGCTCTTCGCGGCCGTCGTGGTCGTCTACGCCAACTCGGGCATGGGCGCCCACGAGCCGTGAGCAAGGAGAACCGGCCGCAGCGGCCGCGCGGCGCTGGCTCGAGCCTGTGGCAGCGGTCGCGGCGCGGAGCCTAGGCGAGAGGAGGACTCGGCCCCTTGGCGCGGCGCTGTGCTCGGCGCGGCGCAGCAGCAACTGGGGCTGGAGGAGCGAGGTGTGAGGTGTGAGAGCGTGAGCGGAAGTCGTGTCAAAGTACAACAACCACAGCAGCCAAGGCGGCCAACGCACAAGTAGCGTCCTTACTCCGTCCGTCGCTTATCTTCCTCGCCAATACTATACCATAACGGTCGATGGCCGCCCGCCAGCGCTCACCGCTTGCCCATGACGAAGAGCTGGGGGAAGTTGAGCCGGCTGGGGATCAGCAGCGAGAAGAGCAGCAGGAAGACGAGCCCGAGCGACTCGACAAAGTAGAGCAGGCTCTGGTCGAACGGGAAACCCTTCTCGAAGTAGCCCAGCAGCGCGAAGAGCGCCGGCGCGACGGCGCTCGAGAGCAGCAGCGAGCCGTACGACACGAGCTGCGCGGCGCGGTGCACGGCCAGTCGCCGGTCGATGGCGATCGAGTTGTCCAGCAGCAGCACGAGGCCGTGGAGCGCCACGCCGCTCGACAGATGCTTGGCCACGGTGACGGCGATGACAATGAGCCACGCGAAGGGCAGGTCGTCCACCTTGAACAGATCGATGAGCGGGAAGCAACCGAGCAGCGGAATCTGCAGCAGCAGCCCGACGCGCAGCGTCGCGAGCGGCGTCATGGCGGCCGCGGACGAGAAGCTGCAGCAAAAGAACTGGAGCACGAGCACCGCGAGCGACGAGATCGCGAGCGTCCCGGCGACCGTGACCGTCATGGACGACACGGTCGAGTGCGTCGGCGCCGAGTGGACCCTGCCGATCGAGATCGGGTTCTGCTCGAAGAACCACAGCGGCAGCATCTCGTCGAAGCTCAGCTGGATGATCTGCCAGAACAGGTACACGAGCAGCACCAGGCACGCCAGCGGCTCGCGCGAGATCGTCAGGTCGGGGATATGCTCCGCCTCCGACGGCTTCGCGGGCTTCGCGCGGCCGCCACGCGGCGGCTGGTCCTCCTGGATGGACCGAGGCTTCTCCGGGGACTTGACGGCCAGCGCGCTGCTGCGTGCGACCGCCTCCGTCGTGCTCGGCGCGCTGCCAGGCGCCTGGGAGTGGACCACGATCGCGATCGCCTCGTCCGGGTCCGCGTCGTCCGGCAAGCCGTACTCCATCGAGTCGAAGAACGCCTCCTCGTCGCTCGCGTCGTCGCTCCGTACGCTGCTCGCGCGCGAGCGGCTGCGGGTCTTCCGGCCGCCGATCATCTCGATCGTCTGTTCGAGCGACCCAGTCGTGGTCCGCAGCAGCTCGTCGAGCGCGCGCTCTTGGCTGCTCTTGCCGAATTCGACGCCGTTGCGGCCTCCGTACTGGCGCGGCAGGCTGTCGATGCCCATGAGGCCGACCAGGTCCGACGTCATCGACTCGGCGCCGAAGAACGACACCTTGTCCATGGTTCGCTTGGGGATCTTCCGTCGGATCTTCGCCGCGACTTGCGAGAACCACGCGGGTGCGTTCAGCACCGCGACGGCCTGCATTTTGTCCGGGAACTCCTGCTGCAGCGCCGAGACGACCGCGACCGCGCTCTCCACCACACGGTCGTCCGTGTTTGCGCGCGTCAGGCCCTCGAGGTCGATCACATACACGATCCGCTGTGTCGGCGCCTTGAGCAGCTTGTGCACGGCGAACTGGACCAAGAAGCGGTAGTGCTCGCGGATGTCGGCGGTCGTGAAGCCCGACGAGTGCAGCCGCTGCATCTTGGCCTGGCCCAGCAGGTCCCACATGACCACGTGTCCGTCCGCCGTGTACCCGTGCAAATAGTGGGGCAGCACCGAGCGGATCATGCGGAAATGCGGCCGCGGCGTCGTTAGGAGCAGCGGGAACTTGCTGGCGCTGGCCGCGCCGCTCGGTCGCGAAATGCTGACGCCGAACGTCTCCTCAAAGGCCGACTTGACCTTGTCGACGGTCGAGGAGGAAGTCGAGGCGGCCGCGGCGCTGACGGACGGCGTGTCCGGCCGCAACTCGCTGTCGCTGCTGCTCGAGCTTGCGGGAGTCGAGAGCGTGTCGTCAGCCGAGTTTCGATTAATCTGCGGCATGAAGTTGAGAAAGTCGTCGTCGCCCGCCGCGAGCTGCATGTACGACGTCCGGCTGCGCATGCGCAGGCCAATGAGCATGACCATGGCAGCGACCCAAGCGAGGATCGACACGAAGCACAGTGGGTAGAAGTAGAGCGACGCCTCGGGCAGCGGCGGGTCCTCCGGCGGCAGCGAACGGCCCACGTGGATCAAGACAATCGATGCCAGCGCGCCGATGCCCATGCCTAGGTACTTGGCCACGAACGCCAGCCGCGTCTGGCGGTTCCTGCTCGCGAGCCCACCAATCGATTAGATGCCTGGAGCTGCGCGAGGCACGACAGAGCGACACGAGTCCTACGCACCCGCAGATGTTGTCGATCTCGATGAGCGCGACGGGCACCACGCCGCTGAACAGCCCAGTGGCGAAGCGCACGATCGTCATGGCCAGCAGGCTCTGGCACAGCAGCAAGCTGAAGTAGCCGGCGCCGAGCACGGCCAGTCCCCAGAGCAGCACGCCCTTGCTGCTCTTGAGCGAGCGAGCGAGGTTGATCCACAGTCGGCAGCTGAGCGCGTGGCCCAGGTACCCGGCGCCCGCGAGCAGCGCCGTGTAGAACCCGAGCACGTGGTAGGACGTGCTCGGGTAGAAATGCAGCGCGATCATGGGTCCGAGCACGAGCACAACCGTGTGCGACACGTACTCGACGACCGCACTCATCATGAGGAACAACATGCGCGCGTTCACGCCGCCGCCGGCGCCGCAGCACACGCGTCCGCACGGCATCTCGCCGCCCGCAGTCTGTCTTCCGGACCGAGTTTTGCGCGCGCGGAGTAGAGTCGCAGCGTGCGTCGCAGCCGCAGAGAGCGCCGCACGCAGGTGCAGAGGGTGCGGTCGAGCCCACGCGCGCCGAGAGAGGGGCGGCCGCGCAGCAGGCGCGCACACGGGCGGAGGCGACGAAGGCGGTCGGGAAGTGCGGGGATGTCGCCGCCGCCGCCGCCGCGCTTGCCTTGCTTGGAGAGAGAGAGAGAGAGAGAGAGAGAGTGCGCGTGCGTGGTAAAGTAAAGTACCTACCGTGCGGCTGTCTCTCAAGTCAAGTCACGGCGCGACAGAGACGCGTGTACCATAATTACTCGAGTGTACCGCTATTTAGCTTTAAAACAGGGATAAAGTGGTGCATATGCCGCGCGCTCGCGTCTGACCGGGTCAATGGAGTGACGAGCCGCGTACGGAAGGATGTGTGCGGCCTGCTGTCTGCGGACGGCTGGGTGGGCAAGAAGCAGCGGACGACGGTGCGACCGAGCCTAGCGGCGAGAAGGGCGAGCACGTCAGGAGCAACGCTCTGTCAATGATTAAAATATAGAGTGGCGGTGGGTGGCGGCGTCGCCGCGTGCCGCCGGCATGGACGCGTAGCCGCCGAGGCCTCGTCGCTCGGCGGCCTATATGTCGGGCAGGTCGTCGTCCAGCTGCGGCTGGCTGGTCGTCACCGTCATGGTCGTGAAGTAAACGAAGCCCTGCAGCAGCGCCACGAGCGAGTTGTACAGCACGATCAGCTTGGTCCAGCCCGCGTAGTCGTACGTCTGCGCGCAGAGCACGGCGAAGAAGAGGATCGTGACGGCGCGGCCGACGTAGTTGCCCAGGAACGGCAGGTACATCTCCACGCTCACGCCGTTCACGACCGACTTGAGGTCGTACATGATGACCGCCGCGCCTGTCAATCACATCGTCACAGTGAGAGGCCGTGCAAGAGCAATGCAGCGTCGCAGCGCTGGTGCTCACCGAACGCCATCGTGTAGAACCCAAGCGCGACTGCAACAAGTAAGCACAACCGCGAGCGTCAATGTCAGCCTGCCGTCCCCAACACAGCGTGTCGGAGCCCCTCGGACTCACTGGACGCGTATGTGAAATGGATCAGCATGCCGAAGCCCTGGATGACCGTCAGCGCCGCCGCCAGCGTGTACATGCCGCTGAAGACGATGTCGATAGTGGCGGCCTGACCACTACCGTTCTCGTACGGTTGGTCCTGCTCTGTCGTGCCCCACCCGCTCCCGTTACCCGCATAGTGGCTCGGCTGGTACTGCGGCACAGCGTACGGGTGAACGTTCGGGGCGGCGTACGGCAGCGGCTTCTGCGGCACGCCCCTCGGCGCCGCCTCGTCCTTCTCCTCCTCGACGCCCTCAAGCGGCGAACTCTTGCGCGGCCCCGGCTGGACGATCCGCGGCGCGAGCGGAGGCGCGCGCGGCGGCGACCTCGCGGGGCTAACAGCAGGGGCGGCGGCGGGAGCCGGCGCTCCCTCAGTGGCCTCCACGAGCGGCTGCTTGAGCTCGTCGTCGGACAGATCCATCGGTGCGGTCGATCGGCTTCTTCCTCGGCTTCTTCTTCGGCAAGGGTTGCTTGCGCTCGAGGGGAACAAGTATACACGTATAGTGTACTTTGCAATGGGCACTCCCGATACAAATCTGTATAGTGCTGGGTCGCAAACTGCAAACGTGGATTGGTGGAAATTGCGCGTGTGCTCGCCGACTCATTGGGCGACGCATGACTCGCGACATCGCCCTCGCTTACTTGGCCGGATGCTCGACGGCGTTGAGCTGCTCGAGCGCGAGCATGAGCGCGTGCGTCCCGAGGCGTCCGTGGCCTTGCGCCTGCGATTGGTTCGGTCGAAGCAGTGGACAGTCAGCAGGTTAGACCCCAGGAACGGCGGCAGAGCCGACCGACCGGCCCTCGATGGCTGCGGCGACGCACCTTGACAGCGACGTAGAGCTGGTGCGCAAGCGAGAGACCAGGGAGCGACAAGTTCATGCTGGGGGGGGGCGCAACACTCGTCTCCGCGTCAGAATGAGCGCCAGCATCGAGGCCGAGGCTCTGACTGCAACCACGCACCTCTCCGCCTCCTTCAGCGCGATGCCCATGTCCTTGAGGAAGTGCTCGACGAAGAACCCGGGGTCGAAGTTGCGGCTGGCGATGCGCGGACCGAGGTTGCTGATGGACCACGAACCCGCCGCGCCGGCTGAGACGGCCTGGATAGCTTCATCCAAATCAAGGCCACTCTTCTGCGCGTACAGAAGGCCCTCCACGACGCCGATCATGTTGGTCGCAATCAGGATCTGGTTGACCATCTTGGTGTGCTGCCCGGCGCCAGGGCCGCCCATGTGCCGGATGTTCTTCCCCATGAGATCGAACAGCGGCATGGTTGACTCCACAGTGCCCGAGTCGCCGCCGATCATGATGGACAGCGTCGCGTTCTTGGCACCGACGTCGCCGCCCGACACTGGCGCGTCCAAGCTCGAGATGCCTTTCTTCTTCGCCTCCTGGTAGATCTCCTTGGCGAGCGACGGCTCGCTCGTCGTCATGTCGACAATGACGCCTCCAGACTTGAGGCGCGACAGCACCCCGGACTGCGGGTCTAGGAACACGCTGCGGACGTCCGACGGGTAGCCCACGATGCCGAACACAATGTCTACGTTCAAAGCAGTGATAATGTGAGACGCCGGGGACGCGAGAGACCGTGTAGCACTCACTCCCATGTCCTACCCGACGTCTCGGCGACCTCCGCGGGCGAGGACGCGACGCGAGCACCCTTGACGCGAAGGGGCTCGCACTTGGACGCAGTGCGGTTGTACACCGTCACCTCATACCCGTGGCTCTGCCAACGACGTGAGTGTCGCGAACGAGTGAGATCACCGGACCCCCGCGCTCCTGCGTGCGTCGGACCCTCTCACCAGAATGTGGCCACACATACTGGAGCCCATTATACCGGCCCCAATCCAGCCGACTCTGCATTGTTACCAACCAGTCACTCTTCGTCAGCTCCCTCGACACAGAGACCTCGCTCGTCCTTGGAGCTGCTCGCGTGTCCACGAGACCCTGCCGCTGCCCGCGCCAACGCGCGCACAGGGAAAGGCACCAACATAAGCGGGATATAGCACAGCGCATCGGCCCGCACCTCGGTTTCAGCATCGCGGCCGCCATGACGCTCGTCGGTCGGTTGGTTGATCGGTCAACGACTCGCCCTCGCCCTCGCCCTCGCCCTCGCCAAAGCGGAAATGCCGCCACTCAAAGCAAAGTGACTGCCCCCTCCGCGTGATACGATTGGTCAAAAATCAACTTGAAGTCTCAGAAGAAGGCTCGATCGCACCCGCGCTTCGCAAACCAAGGTGGTATGGAGTTGAAGAAGCGCACGCAGATCCAATTGGGGAGACCACGCATCCACTCGCAAGGTGCTCGCTTGCCTCGCAGCTCGATCCTTGTCAATGGACGCAGCTCGAGGCCAAGTGAGGATGCGTCGACAGTGCCAAAAGCACGTGGAAATCAAGCAGTATTGAGGCACAGAGCCGCTTCGAAGGGCCAGGCGATGGGCCGACAGTCTGACCGCGTTTGAGGCAACGCGGTTCACACGAGCTCTACGTCGTTGGTCTTCTCGGGATAAATACCTGAGAGACACAGCCGAGAGCGCACGGGTCAGCCGCGCCGACGACGACCCTATTTCAGGCCGCGACGAGCCGGCGAGCGCACGCACCATTCAGCTGCTCCAGCGCCAGGACCAGCGCCTGCGTGCCGAGCCGTCCGTGTCCCTGAGCCTGTCGCCGACGCCGCACGCACGGTCAGTCAGTCTACTGCCATCCTCACCGGCCAAGACGAGCAGCACCTTGAGCGCGATGTACAACTGGTGCGCGAGGGCGAGGCCCGGCAGAGACAGGTTCATCCTGCGCGTAGCACCACCGTGAGCGACTCGAGCGTCCACCACGGCAGACCGA
>JAADYC010000743.1:0-14263 GCA_023338135.1 Phytopythium kandeliae
AAGGCGAGGACTGTCGAGGAGGACCGAAGGCAGGAAACCGACGGTCGCGGCGAGAGAGCGGAGCCGCAGACTCGACTCGAGGCGGAGGCAGACGGACAGAGGGAGACGGAGGCTCCGAAGACGCTGGACGCGCTGAGTGGCTTGAGTCCGCCTGCAGGCAAGTCGGAGCTGGAGGAGCGGCGCCGGCAGCTGTGGCTCGACATCCAGTCGCAGAGCGCGATGCTCGCGCTGTCCTTGGCAGCGGGCGAGCCGCAGACAGAGGACTCCAGGACCAGGCTCTGCGCGCTTCGAGACGAGCTGAGCGCTGTCGAGGCGCAGCTGGGAATTACCGAGCGCGAGACGGCGTAGCGGCGTCGTCTTGGCCGCGAAGGAGCACGGCTTGAGACGGAGCGGCAGCTTTCGGGCTCCTGATCGATAGCTAGCCTTGCCACCTGCAGTCGTCGTGTGTTGAACCTGTCTTGTCGCATGAAAGTCCGTGCAACCTTCTATATTCCATAAGTGCATTTCGAGTAATTGGTTTTCTGCGCGATAGATACAGGAAGCGGCGGAAGGAGGGGAAAAGGAAAGCGAGGAAGGCAGCGAGGAAGGCAGCAAGGAAGAAGCCTTCGCGCTGGCGCTGGCAATATGTCGTGGTGCACGATCGAGTCGGACCCTGGTACGTCTGTGTGTCGTCGTGTGTCTCGCGTCCCATCTGCCTCCGTCGCCCCGGACTGACGCCTCTACGCGTGCGGCCAGGCGTGTTCACGGCGCTGATCGAAGACATCGGCGTGCGCGGCGTGCAGGTGGAGGAGCTGTACTCGCTGGACGAGGAGCAGTTCGCGGACGTGTCGCCCGTCTTCGGACTCGTGTTCCTGTTCAAGTTCGACGCGACCCACGCGCAGATGGCGCAAGGCGCGGCGTTCGCGCCGGAGGGCAGCGGGCTCTTCTTCGCCAAGCAGGTGATCAGCAATGCGTGCGCGACGCAGGCGATCCTGTCCATCCTGCTCAACTGCCCCGAGGTGGCGCTGGGTGAGACGCTGTCCGAGTTCAAGGCGTTCACGGCCGACTTCCCGCCGGACCTCAAGGGCCTGGCCATCTCCAACAGCGAGCAGATCCGCCGCGCGCACAACGCGTTCGCGCGCGCCGAGCCGTTCGTGGTCGAGGAGCGCAAGGCCACGGCCGACGACGATGTGTACCACTTCGTGGCCTACGTGCCCTTCCAAGGCACGGTCTACGAGCTCGACGGACTGCGCGAGGGCCCGATCGCGCTCGGCGCCGTGCCCGCCGACGGCGGCCGCGACGCCTGGCTCCGCGTCGCGTGCCCCGTCATCCAGCAGCGCATCGACGCGTACGCCGCATCCGAGATCCGCTTCAACCTGCTGGCGCTCGTCGGCAATCGGATAGACGCGTACGAGCGGCAGCTCGCGGAGCTGGCCGCGCTTGAGCAGACGCCCGAGCTCGCGCAGGCGGCGGCGCAACTCGAGGCTGGCATCGCCGCCGAACGGCGCAAGCGCGCTGACTGGGACGAGGAGAACGCGCGGCGCAAGCACAACTACATCCCGCTCATCGTGCAGATGCTCAAGGCGCTCGCCGAGAAACAGCAGCTCGCGCCGCTCATCCAGCAGCAACTTGCCAGTCGGCAGGCGTCGACGGCTCCGCAGTGAGAACCGAGGCGACTGCCTGCCTGGCTGCCTGGCTGCCTGGCTGTCTGGCTGCGTCGGGCGGCTGACTCGCTGGCTGAGTCGTTGGCAAGATTTCCTTCCCATTTAACGCGCTCGCGCTCGCGCAGTGCTGCGCCGTGTTGCCGGCGCGCTCCTTCTAATACTGCGGGTGGCTGCTGCGGATGCCGAGCGCCTGCTGGCAGAGGCAACGAGGCGCCCGGAGCGGACTAGGCGAGCGCGGCGCCAGTCGAGCCCTCGCCTTAGCACCCGCCGCGCAGCTGGAGCACCATGTGGATCGTGCCGCCGGCCGCGACGTTGTAGTCCTGGAGCGTCTTGTCGTCGGCGCTGGTGGGCGAGCGCGGTGTTAGGCGAGCGCAGCGTAATGCAGCGCGCCGAGGCGAGAGAGGCCCGGCAAACGTACAGCTGCTTCCCGCTGTAGATCAACCGGATCTGGTCCACCTGGATGCCCTCCTTCTCTTGCAGCGCCTGCTTCACGTGCAGGATCTGGCGCATGCGCTCCGTGTTAGACCATGTGCGGCATGCGCTCGGCGCGGGAGCGGGAGCGCGAGCGCGAGCGCGGGCACATGCGCACCGTGTTGTCCGGCTCAAAGTTGAACGTTTGCTGCAAGCGCCACGCTCGATTAGATCCAGTGATGCGATGCGATGCAATGCGCGGGAGGACGGCGACTGCCCGCGCGCGGCGCTCACCTTGCGGCCCGTGAGAGTCTGCCACGCTCATTCCCAGGGACGCCAAACGCGTGACCGATGTGGCAAGGAGCACACACGGCAAAGAGGAGCAGCGCGTCAATCCACCGGCTCACTCTCCCTTTCTCCTTCCCTCGCCCCCTCCGGCGCTCGCTCCGCTCCCAGCGGGCACCTCAGGCTCGCAGA
Organism: Phytopythium kandeliae; assembly: GCA_023338135.1. Lineage (NCBI taxonomy): Eukaryota > Oomycota > Peronosporomycetes > Pythiales > Pythiaceae > Phytopythium > Phytopythium kandeliae. The sequence goes on from JAADYC010000743.1 coordinate 2,532, forward strand.
CATGCGACTCGCTCGCACACACACAGCTCTACAGCGCTCTCGCCGTGCTGGCGACATCTCCGCTGGCCAAGAACGCGCACCTTGATCTGGATCTGCATGGCGCTCGCTCGCTCGCCTCGGCTTCTTCACGCTGGTTGCTCGTCGCTTTCCCAACTGGCCTGCTGCCGCGTTCTTCCTCTAACGTTGCGTGAACAGCTTGCTAACGGCGCGCTAACGTCGCAGAAGAATCGAGTTGGCGTTTCTAAGGTCCGTGAAGACAGGGACGGCGGTACGCGATCTTTACACAACTCGCTTTCTTTACGCAACTTGAGTCAGAGCCTCAGAAATGGAATGCGTTATTTAACCGCACGTTTTGGATACCAAACCGACCGCTTTTGACGGTATGCGTTTCGTCAAATGGATCTGATATACGTTGGTCAATTATGTTGTGCTTCTTAAAACGCTAAAGTGTCAGTTTGCTATAATGCAAACTATAATGACGATTTTTGTATTTGAATAGGCTCCAATTTCGCCATAAACCCTCTTGAGCCATGAAGGTGCGAAGTGAAGTATCTCCGTGAACTGCCACCAGCATCGACTGAAATAAAGTATGGAATTGCTTCATATGGAGCTGAATAGGTGGTGGTGCGACGGACGGATAGGCTACTGCTTTAGTAGAGTGCGCGCGGGGGGTCAATACCCTTGTGAAATCGCACCAACGCTCACGGCTTCTTTCAGCCAATTACAGAACGGAAATATCCCTTTACAGTTTTGAGGGCTGCGACCCCGAAAGCTGCTCGCTGGTCGCACGGCACCAGCTTGACGCGCTTCCTCGACTCGCTCCGCCGGCGCCCCGCCCGCCTGCCAGTCCGCCTGCCATGTTCTCTCTCCTCATGGGCCTGTGGGAGTTCCTCTTCTCCAAGGCGGAGCTGCACCTGCTCATCGTCGGACTGGACGACGCTGGCAAAACGGTAGGTACGTCGCTCCGCGACCGCTCGCGCTTGCTGCCTCTCTGCGGCTTGCGCTGACCGCGGCGGCGCGCAGACGCTACTGGAACAGCTCAAGGGCCTCTTCGGCCGCAAGCCGGGCATCCCGCTGGACAAGATCCCGCCCACCGTCGGCCTCAACAGTACGTGCTCGCTTGACGCTTGGCGCTTGGCGCTTGGCGCGGACGAGCAGCAGCGTCTGACCAGACGCCGTGCTCGCCAGTCGCGCGTGTGGACATTAAGCGCTCCAGAGTCATCTTCTGGGACCTGGGTGGCCAGGTACGTGTCTGCATTCGCGCGCTGACGCAGTGCGCGTCCACCTTGGCGGTCGTCTGACGCGAGGCGCCGCCGTGCGGGTCGTCGCGGCGCAGGAGCGACTGCGCGCGATCTGGAACAAGTACTACAGCGAGAGTCACGGCCTCGTGTTCGTCGTGGACTCGGCGAACGAGGCGCGCTTCGAGGAGGCCAAGCAGACGCTGCGTGCGTGCCGACTGCGCGTAGCTGCGCGGCCACGCGCTCGCTGGCTTGGCTCGGCTGATCGCGCTTGTACGCAGATGCGATGCTGGAGAACCAGGAGCTGTCAGGCATGCCGTTGGCGATACTGGCCAACAAGATCGATCTCGAGGCGCGTCCGCCTGACCGGCTGCACTTGCCACCGCCTCGCGCGCTGCTAACGTTTTGTCGATCGGTTGCTGCGCAGAACTCTCGGTCGGTGGACCACATTCGGACGCTGCTGGATGTCGAGGCGCACGCTGGCGCCATCAATGGCTTCCCCATCTGCGCGCTGACGAGGTACGGCGGCGGCGGTGAGGAGAGCGCCGATCGATCGACTGAGGTCCTGATATGATGCGGCCTGCTGCCGGCGGACGCGCAGGGAAGGCGTCGAGGTGGCGATGAACTGGCTGGTCGACGCCGTCAAGGCGAGCGACCGGTATTACGAGAAGGAGTCTTCCGGCGCGTGGAACGACTAGCCGGCCGGCGGCCAAGCAGCGCCGCCCGACACGCGTACGTAGGCAGCAAACAGCTATCGATTCGACGAGGCGTCGACCAAATGGACACGCAGACCAAAGGCGCCTGCGTATTTGTCTGTCTGTCTGTCTGTCTGTCTGTCTGTCTGCCTGACTGCCTGACTGCCTGACTGCCTGACTGACTGGAGTGCTCGTCTGCCCTCTGCTACTCCCCAGCGATCCGCCGCTGTCGCCCTCGACGGAACCCGCGCCGCGCCTACAGGTTGCGCGAGCGAGCGAGCGTGCTGATCTCGACGAGCGAGTGGCCCGTCTTGAGCGCGATCTCCTCGGCCGTCTCGTGCTGCGCGAGCGCGTCGAACGTGGCCTTGATGACCGTGTACGGGTTGCGCTGGCCGTGGGTCTTGGACACGACGTCCGTGATGCCGAAGCAGTCGAGCACGCAGGCGACCGTGTCGCTGACCGTGAGCCCCTTGCCCTGCGGCGCCGGGCGTAGGAAGAGCGTGCAGCTGTTCCACTTGCCGCGCACCTCGTGGTAGAGCGTGCGGTCATCGAAGCGGTCGATGTACGTGAAGTTCTTCATGGCGAGCTTGGTGCCGCGCAGGATGGCATCCGGCACCGACGCGCCTTTGCCGACTGCGTAGCCCGCGCAGCCCTGGCGGTTGCCGACCACGACCATGGCGCGGAAGCGCAGGATGCTTCCCTGCGTCGTCACCTTCTGCACCTTGTCGACGTGCACGATCTGGCGCAGCAGGCCCAGCCGCTGCAGGTTGAGCGCGTCATCCTCCTCCTCCTCGTCGAACTGCATGTCCTTCTCCTCCTCGTGCATCGCGCGCAAGTCGCGCAGGATGCCCGTGTCCGGCGTCTGGTACATGCCGGGCTGGTCCATGTCCACGAGCGAGATCTTGTCCTTCTTGAACTCGTCCAGGATGCGCCGGCGCACCTTGCCGCGGTTCTCGGGGGCCACCGCCATGAAGCGGCTCTTGCGCGCGGCCGCGGGCATGCCCTGGCGCCGCGGCATCGCGTCGCGGCGCTCCTTCGAGATGATCGGGTCGTCCGGGTCGTCGTCGTCGTCCAGCGACTCCATGTCCGCGAAGCGCGCGACCTGCAGCGCGCCGCCGATCGGGCCGGCTGGCGACATCTGCCGGCGCGCGGCCGCCACCGCCGTCGCGCGGACCGAGAAGCGCTGCAGCATGGCGCCTCGCAAGTTCGCGCCTGTCGCCGTGCCGGGAATGCGCACCACGAGGCGTGAGATCTCGTCAGAGCGCGAGCGAGCGGCTGCGGCTGCGGCTGCGGCTGCCGCTTCCTTACCTCGGAGCTCGTCGGCGGCGAATGAGTGGCCGACTCGAGCTGGGTGTCGGGGGAGCTCCGGCCCCGCCTAAACCGATTATACTCTCTCTGATTGGTGAGAAAGGCATCGAATTTGACCAATCACTCGAGTTCCCTTCCGCGAAGAGCGACCAGCTGTGTGCCGACACCATGTCGTTATCTGACCCACCCGCGTCCCTTAGGGCGGCAGGCACATTGAAGCCGCGGGCCGAGCCGGCGGCCGGGACAGCGGCCCCATGGCGACCGCCTCGGCGCGCTGTCCGCGCGCAGACTGCACGGCGCTGCGCGAGGAGCTGGAGCTCGTGCGCGGCGACCTGCTGGAGCTCGAGGGAGAGAACGAGCAGCTGCACGAGCGCGTCGCGGCGCTCGAGAGCGAGCGCAGCGACCAGCGCGTGCGGTTCGAGCGCGAGGTCGCGGACAGGGACGAGGAGGCGCGGCGGCTCTCGGCGCTTGTCCGCGACCTGACCGCTCGGCTTGAGGCGGCAGACCATACGCCATCGCCATCGTCATCGCCATCCGCCGCTCGCGTTGCCCCCGTGGCGTCGGATGCCGGGACGCCGTCTCCTTCATCCTCTCCATCTGCGACCGAGCTGGAGCAGCTCTGCGCGGGCTTGCGCGAGGAGAACCGCGCGCTGGAGGCACAGCTCTCAGTCCTGCGCGCGTCCGTCGCGCAGGAGACGGCTGCGAGCTCAGCGGCGACGCAGCAGGTCGTGCGCATCGCGCAGGAGAGCCAGGACAGGCGCGGCGAGCTATGCAAGGCGCTGCAAGAAAATGAGGCGCTGCGCAGCGAGGTGACCACGCTCGCAGCCTCCATGCGCGCTGCGTCCGAGAGAGCAGCAGCACTCGAGACGTCCACGCGCGGGCTGCACGCGCAGCTGGACGACTACCGCTCCGCCGTGGACGAGCAGACGCTCGAGATCACGCAGCTGCACACCAAGCTCCAGCGTGTGGAGCAGGAGAAGAGCACGCTCGAGGCCAAGCTCATCGAGATGGACGAGAAGGAGAGTGATGTCGAGGCGCTGACGCAGCAGGCGCGCGCCGCGTTCGATCTCGAGCGCAGCGCGATGCAGCGGGAGCTCACGCGGCTGAGGGACGACGTGCAGCGCCTGCAGGAGCAGCAAGAGCGGCAGCTCCACATCGCAGACGAGAGCAAACTCCGCGACGAGCCGAAACTCCGAGCTCCTACTGGTCGCGCAAGATCTGCCTCGCTTGACGCTGATGACGGCGGCGCGAAAGAGATGGCCAAGCAGCTCGAGCTGCTCCAAGAGCTGCGCGTCCGAGACAAAAACACCATACTGGAGCTCAACCAGCGCATACTGCAGCAGCAAAGCGACCTCGCGAGTCTTGCGGAACACGTGGAGTCGATTGGAGGCAGCGACGCTGCGGTGAAGCAGGCCGTCCGCATCGCAGTCCAGAAAGAAGCGGCCAGCCATGCTGCGACGCGCGCCGAGCACAACAAGCTCTTGAGGCGCCTGAAGGAGCAGAGCGCGCTTGTCCGCGACCTCGAAGTGCGCCAAGGGGAGCTTGAGCGGCAGCTAACAGACGCGCAGGTGTGGAATGCGCGCTATGAGGCCGGTGCGGGGTTGGAAGACGCCGTGAAGTTCCAAAAGCAGCTGCGCAAGGAGCTCGACAAGCAGCAGCAAGCCAATACGAAGCTGCGCAACGAACTGAATGAGCAAATCGAGGCGGCCGGGCGGCTGAGCATATCGTTCGAGCGGCTGAAGGCGGAGACTGGACGAGCGCCGGCGTTCCAGTACGACGACCTGGTCGTCGCGGAACATCTCCAGGGACAAGTCGCAGTCCACCGCGCTGTAATGGCGCAGATGGAACAGCAGGTGCAGGAGCTCGAAGCCGAACGTATGCGTCTGCTACAGCGGCTGCGAGATCAAGCGCGAGTGGCCGGTAGCCAGTTGTACGAGACGCACGGGCTGACGGTAGAGCAGTGGGAGGTCGTGGAAGAGTTCATGGACCAGCTCAAGCGCACCCCGGAAGTCGCGAAGCGCGTTCTGCGCGCGGATTTGTCGTTGGGAGAGATCCAAGACGGCGGATCGAACGCACTTGAGACCTCGGACGGAGACCACGACGGGAAGACGGAGAGTCCAAGGAGGAGAAGCGATGGAGATGGATGGGAGCTTGTCGCGAAGGGCGACGCGGAGAACGCGCGCTTGCTCAGCGAAGTCGCTCGGCTGCGCGAAGAACTGGAAGGAGCCAAAGCGGAAGTTGCGTCTGCGCACAACGCAGCAGCAGTTGCTGCTGCTTCGTCTCTCGAGAGGGACCAATCGTCCGCATCAACCGCCCGTGACCGAGACGAAGAAGTATCTGCATTGCACACCGGCATTCGAGAGCTGCAGATGCTGTGCGATAGTCTAAAGGAGGAGCTGGGAGCTACCAAGAATGCGCTTGAGGCTGAGAAGCAGACGTCAGCGGCAGCAGCGGCAACAGCAGCAGCGAAAGCAGCGGAAGCAGCGGAAGCAGCAGCAGCAGTAGCAACAACAACAACAACAGCGTCTGCAACAGTGGAAACGGCAAGTAAGGCAGCGATTGTTGTCGGGTCGACGACGGACGCGCAGGACGAGGAGAAGGAAGCAACTCCTCGGAGTAAGCAAAGCACGAGTAGTTGCGGGACGCAGACGATCGATGTGCAGCCCGGTGATAGCAGCGACGTCCCAAGACACCAAGCTGATGCAAACGCCACGAGTCCGCATCCGACCCCGCGTAGTTATGAAAACTCGGCCGAGTGCATCGCCCAGACGGTTGTGAAGGCGCTCGAAGCTCAGCTCGCGCTGCTCAAGCAAGCGACCACGCCCCACAGTAGCCGGCCATCGGCAGTAACAAGCGATGCAGCCACCGAGGTATTAACAGCGAGCAGAGCACTGAGCGGAGACAGCTTGGCTCCAGCCACCGCGCGGGGGAAGACGCCGCGTGAGGATTCAACACCGACTGCCGATGTCCAGCTCCAATCGGAAGCAGCGGGGACCGATCCGATGACCATCGCGTCGGACGAGGAGCTGGCGAAGCAGATCGACTACTTGAGGCAGCTGAACATGTGTCTGGACGAGCTGACGCAGGCGGAGGCGCGAGAGGAGGCGCTCGAGGCGCGGCTCCGCGAGCACGAGCAGACCTTCCAGGCGCTGACGGACCAGCACACGATGCTCTACGCGCACTTCTTCCACATGCACGCGCAGTATAGCGCGGCCGAGTCCAAGCTGCGGCGGGAGCGCGAGCAGCTCGAGGCGCGCAACCGCGAGTGGGAGGTCAAGTGCCAGCGCCTAGAAGCCGGGCTGCACGCGGTCGGCGGCGGCGACCCGCTGGACGCCGCGCTGCTGCCGACCGAGGCGCAGCTACGCTCGCAGGTCGCGCACCTCACGCGGCAAATGGCTGCGCTCGAGGTGCAGGACGCGCGGTGGAAGCGCTCGTGCCGCCTGATGCAGGACGAGCTACGCGCGAGCGCGGGGCGGAACGCGTTGCTCACGAGCGAGTGGCTCGAGATGGAGAAGGCGCTCAAGTTCCGCATCCTGTACCTTGAGAGCTGGAAGCAAGGCGCCGATGAGAGGATGGAGCGCATGGACAAGGAGCTCGGCGCGAGCGTGCCCAAGCGCGTGGCGGACGTCCAGCAGCGCGCGCTAGTCGACGTGCTCTGTCGCTATCGAGACGTGAGCAGCGCGTACGCCGACGTGCGCGTCCAGCTGCTGGAGCTCTACGACCTGCCCGTGCAGCTGAGCAAGGCACGGCACGAGCTCGAGCTGCTCGAGGCCGAGCGCCGCGCGCGCCTGCCCGCTGGCAAGAGCGCGAGCGCGGGCGCCAAGGACGCGGGCGGAGAGAGCGCGGACGCGGGGAGAAGCGGCTCGTGCGGCGGCGGGTCTGCCGCGCGCGGGCTCTCGGCGGACCCGCTCCTGCAGGCGCGCATCGCCGAGCTGGAGCTGGAGCTCGACGCGCGAGTGCGGCGCGTCAAGGAGCTCGAGGAGGAGCGCGCGCGGAGCTTCCAGGAGCTGGAGGCGACGGATAGCCACGGCGGCGGCGATGGCGGTGGCGGCAGCTGGCAGCAGGTGCTCGTGCTGACGGCGCAGAGCGGCGGCGCGGCGAGCGGGTGCGTCGGCGCCGACGACAAGGCGCTGGCGGCGGAGAACGCGCTGCTGTACGAGCGCATCGGCGAGGTCGAGCAGCTGTACGAGGCGCTGGCGCGCGAGTGCGCCAAGTACAAGGACGTCGCGGCGCTGGCGGCGGCGCAGGCGAACGTGCTGTCCAAGAGGGCGGCGGCGGCGGCGCGCGAGCCCGAGGCGGCGGCCGCGCGGCGCCGGCAGCTGGCCGCGGCGTCGGAGGAGCAGGAGGTCGTCGGGCGCCTGCAGCTCGAGCTCCTGCAGCTGCGCGCGACGTACCAGCAGTTCGCGCTCAAGCACGACCTGGTGGTCGAGAGCCAGCAGCGCGCGCTGCTCGAGCGCCAGCAGCTCGAGCTGGCCGTCGAGCGCGGCGCCAAGGCGCTCGCCGACGAGCGCGGCGCGGCGAGGCAGCGGCTGCGGCGGCTCGAGGCGGCGCTGGCGCAGGTCGGCACGCGCGACCTGGCGGCGCGCAACGCCAAGTGGGACGCGTTCCGCAAGCGGCTGGACGCGCTGGAGGAGGAGCTGCGCGCGGCGCACGCGCGGCGCAAGCAGCTGGAGCTCGAGCTCGAGGAGAGCGCGCAGCTCCCGTCGGCTCGCGCCGGCGGCCATGGCGGCGGCCATGGTGGCGGCCATGGCGGCGGCCTCGCGCCGGGCGCGGCGGCCGAGGTCGCCCGGCTCGGCCGCCGCGTCGAGGAGCTGGAGGCGCGGGAGCGAGCGCTGATGGCGCAGCTCGAGGCGAGCGCCAGCGCCGGCGCGCGCGCGAGGTCGGCCGAGAGGGAGCAGGCGCGGTCGGACGAGCTGCGAGACGCGCGCGCGGCGAACGAGGAGCTGCTGCGCCAGCTGCAGGCCGAGCACGCGCGCGTCGCGGAGCTGGTCGCGCAGGTCGGCGGCCTCGAGCGCGACCTGCGGGAGCTGCGCGCGCGCAAGGAGGACGCGGAGCTCGCGCTGCGGCAGCAGCAGCAGCAGCTCGCGTCCGCGCTCGGCGGTGGCGACGGCGACGAGGAGGGCGACAACCAGCGCGGCGAGGCGGCCGCGCTCCTGCGCAAGAAGGTCGGGGTGTACGAGCAGGAGCAGGCGCAGCTGCAGCAGGCGGCGCAGGCGACGGTCGCGAGCCTCACGCAGCTCGTGGGCGACAAGAACGCGCTCGTGCGCGAGTACCAGGAGAAGCTGGCGGCCGTGCGCGCCGAGGTGGCGCAGAGCAGGTCGCAGGAGCGCGCGGACGCCGCCAGGCTGCACAAGCGGCTGCACGACGAGAACCAGCGCGTGATCGCGCAGCTGCAGGCCGCGACCGCGACCATCCGGCAGCTCGAGCGCGCCGGCACGGACGCGCGCGCGCTGCAGGCCGCGCAGGAGCGCCACGAGCAGCTCGTGCACTCGTGGAAGCAGGCGGCGCTGGCGCTCGAGGAGGAGCGCGAGCGGCTGCGCGAGCTGCAGCGCGCGCTCGAAGGCGCCACGCGCGCGCGCGACCTGGCCGAGGCGCGCGCCGGAGAGGCGCTCGAGGAGATCGTGGCGCTGCGCGGCGGCCTGGAGGAGCGCGCGCTGCTCGCGGAGCAGCTCGAGCGGCGCGCGGCGGCGGCGCGCGGCGAGCTGCGGCGCAAGGACGACAAGCTGCAGCTGCTGCGCGCGGCCATCGTCAAGCTCAAGGAGGAGTTCCTCAAGGCCGAGGACCGGCACGCGGTGGAGCTCGCGAGCGCGCAGCACGCGCTCACGGCCGCGCAGCTGGACGGCGGCCGGCGGCGGCGGCGCGCGGACGAGCAGCGCGAGCAGGAGCTCGACTGGCGCGAGGAGAAGCAGCGGCTGGAGGCGCAGGTCAAGATGCTGCAGGACAAGCTGGCGCTCGAGCGGGCGAGGGCGGCGAGGCCCGCGCGGCGGCAGCAGGCCGACAGCGGCGGCGGCCGTCGCGCGGCCGAGGACGCGCTCGAGGCCAAGGGGAGGGAGGTCGCGGCGCTGGCGAGCGAGGTCGAGCGGCTCCGGAGCAAGGTGGCGGAGCAGGCGGTGGGCGAGGCGCGGGCCGTCGCGGCGCTCGAGAAGCAGCTCAAGGTCGTCCAGGCGCAGAACGCGGCGCTGCGCGAGGCCGCCAAGCCCGTGGCTGAGACGGAGGCCGAGACGGAGGCCGAGACGGAGAAGGAGGCGGAGACGGAGAAGGAGGCGGAGAAGGAGGCGGAGAAGGAGGCGGAGAAGGAGGCGGCGCGCAGGCTGCAGCGGCGTGTGGAAGTGCTGGCGGCGCGGCTGAAGGCGCAGCAAGAGGCTGGCGCCGCCAAGGATGAGGAGCTCACGGCGCTGCGCGCACGCGTGGAGCGGCAGCAGGCGGAGCTGCAGCGCCGCGAGGCGACCAAGGGCGAGGCGACCAAGGGCGAGGCGGCCGCGTGGCGGGCACAGGTCGCGGACCTGCAGCGCCAGAAGGCGTTTCTGCAGGAGACGCTGGCGCTCAAGCGCGGCGAGTGGGAAGCCGCGCGGAGCGAGCAGCTCGCGCGGCACGAGGCGCAGGTCGCGAGGCTGCGCGAGCGCCTCGGACGCCGCTACGGACTCGCGCGAGGCGGCGATGGCGACGATGGCGACGATGGCGACGATGGCGACGATGGCGACGATGGCGACGGCGCGCGGCGGCGGCTGCGCGGACAGGAAGCGCAGTTCCTGGCCGAGCAGGAGCTGCGCGACGAGCTGCGCGCGCTCGGCGAGGAGCTGCGCGCGCGCGAGCAGCAGGCCGTGGCCAAGGACGCGCGGCTGCTGGAGCTCGAGCTCGAGGTCGAGACGCTACGCGCCGAGGCGCGGCGGCTGCAGCGCGCCGCCAAGGCCAGGGACGCGTCGCCATCATCGCGATCGTCTCGAACAGAGCAGGCCAAGCCACCGAAGCTCAAGCCGGCGGCGGCGGCGCGCGGCGACCTTGGCGAGCGCGCGGCGCTCGAGCAGGTGGTCGAGAACATGAAGACGGTGATCGACAAGCTGCGCGCCGAGAACGACAAGCTGCGGCGCGCGCCGGCGGCGGCCGCCGCGCAGCTCGAGCGCCTGAGGAGACAGCTGCGCGAGGTCTCGGACGCGCGCGACCGCCTCGAGGCGCAGCGCGAGCAGCTCCAGCGCGAGCTGGGCGACGCCAAGCAGCGCGCGCTGAGGCTGCAGCACAAGCTGCGCACGGCGAGCGCGGCGGCGGCGAGAGCGGCGGCGGCGGCGGAGACAGAGGCGCAGCTGCAGGACGCGCGTGCGCGGCTGCGAGCGGCGGAGCGCGCGCTGGGCGAGGCGAGCGCGGCGGGCGAGCGGCGGGACGAGGAGCTGCGCCAGCTCCAGGACGAACTGGCACGGCGGCGGCGCGACGAGCAGGCGCCAGCCGCCGCCGCCGCCCCCACCACCGCGTCGGAGTCGCGCGACGAGGAGGAGCTGGCGCGGCAGGTCGCCGCGCTCGAGGACGAGAACGCGCGGCTGTCGAGCGAGCTCGCGGCGTTCGACGGCGAGTTCTTCGAGGAGATCGAGGACCTCAAGTACAAGTACGCCGAGGCCGTGCGCGCCAAGCGAGCGCTCGAGCAGCGGCTGCTCCGCTCGCGCTCGCCTCGCTGACCAGCTATCGACCATGGACCATGGACCATTGACGCTGTCTGTTTGTCTATCAGTCTGTCCGCCCGTTGACCAACGGAGCAGACCGCACGCAGCAAGCTCAGCAAGACAAGGAGGAAAGGCGTGGCGCCATTGAGTACGCGTCGTTGGGAGCCAGCGGGAGCGGCGGGTCGGCCGAGCGATCGGCCAGTCGGCGCCAGTTAGTAGTCGTCTCCGCGCGAGAGCACCTCCTTGCACGTCGGGCGGAGGATGATCGTGTGCTCGTACTGCGCCGTGAAGCTGCCCTTGACGTCCACGAGTGGCGGGTAGGCCGTCACGATGCCCGTGTCCACGAGGTTCTTGAGCGCCATGAGGTACTTCTCCTGCTTGGCGCCTTTGGGGTTGATGGTCGCCGACCCGCCGTCCTCGCGCTCGAGGTACCGGCGGCAGAAGGGCAGCGTGCCGAACGTGCGCGTGATGTGAGCGAGCAGCTTCTTGGCGCGCGGCAGGCGCAGCGGCACGTGCGGCGCGTCGAACGTCTTGGCGTAGTGCGAGCACTCGCCGTCCTCGATGACGTAGCCGCGACCAGTCGTGCCGAACGTCTCGATCGCGAAGATCTCGCCCTCCTCCATCTTGGTGTTGTCGCCGCTCTTGACGATCGGCACGCTCTTGCCGCCGTGGATCTGGTACGAGCCGATCGAGTGCCCGTTCAGGTTGCGGATGCTCTTGACCGGGTACGTCTTGCCGTCGATCGTCACCTCGAACGACTCCATCACCTCCTGGATCGCCGCGCCGATCTCGCCCAGCCGTGCGTCAATGCCCGCGTGCTTGATGCCCTCCTCCGTCGCCAT
>JAADYC010000744.1:0-14261 GCA_023338135.1 Phytopythium kandeliae
AAGACGTGGTGTGGAGGACGTGGTGTGCAAGACGTGGTGTGCAAGACGTGGTGTGGAAGAGGAGGAACAGGATCGGCGGAGCAATATCGTATGCGTGCAATGGGTGAATATGGTGGCGTCGGATGGCAAAAGAGAGTGCGTATGCCTGGATTCGAACGTATAGAGGGAGCGATGCCGAGCTGCTGGCGTGGTGTTGAAGCGACAGCGTCGCACACATGGAAAATATCACGCGCTTGGCTTCGTTTGGCTCCAGTATCAACTTGTCGACGCGTTTAATATTGTCGAAGAGCTCATAGTGGCCCTCACACAGGTTGACGTTCTCTGCACTCAGCGCCGCCTTGGATGAGGCGCGGAGGATTGACGACGGCAGGTAGTTGAACTGGTCGCTTGCGGCCAAGCTATCGCTGATAGTGCTGCGCTCCGCCTTGAGCGTCGCGACCTTCTCGTTCTCGAGTTGGAAGTAGACTGAGCTCGCATGAAAGGGCATGCGCAGCTCCGCCGCGAGTCGAATGCGCATCCTCCGAGGTTTCGTGTCCGTGATCTCGAGCTCGCGGATCTCCGACAGGTCGTTCAGGTAGATGTCTTCGAGGCTGAGCAGGCCACCGTCGGTAACTGAGTGCTCCGCCTTGATCGCACCTCCAATCTTTCCCAGAGGCGCGACACTTGCGGCCGGCGACGGCAGTGGGAACGGTTGCGCCTGGCCCGACACCGCCTACTTGCGGCGACCAGGTCCGCCGGAACCGATGGTAAAAACGTCCTGGCGTCGCTCCACTCCCGCGTAATTGACTCGCGCGTCCGCCCTCCATCGCCGGCGGCAAAGGCGAGGCGTCCCTCGGGGCTGCGCGCCGTACGACGGGTCGGCACCTGACGCGTCGTCGCCGTCCGTGCGACTCACACGCTTCTTCGTCATGTGGAGCCCGAGCAGCAAACCACAGTTGCCGCTCTGAAAAAGTGTAAGCACCAGCGTGTCAGCACCACCAGGATCACTAGCGAGGACTGGGCCGGACACAGACGCGTAGTACCCGCTGTTGTCTTTATGCAGTTCAATATACTCTCTCGGCGCGATGCGACCGCCCAGTCACTTCTCCTCGCGCTCCGAACCGAGTCGCTTATCGCCGCAGCTCGTCCTGTAGCAGCTCCTCGGCGAACTCGAGCGCGTCTAGCACGGACGGACGCTCCTCCAGGTTCGTGGGCAGCCTGCTCCGGATGGACTTGCAGAACTCGCTCATGAACTGCGTGCCGCGATGCCGGACCACGCCGTCTTGCTCTATGCACATTGCGCAAGACGTCAAGCAGGAGTAGTAGAGTCTGGAATGTGGCGCATATATCCACGCCTGCCTGATCCATCATATTGAGGATTTCACTCACGAGGGCAGCCACCTTCGTATCTGCAAAGCAGGAAAATCACATGAGCCTCATGGAACGTCAAGGAAACTCATTCATACTCCTGGATAGTTTCAGCATGGTTTGCATCGGGCAGAGAAAGCTGATTCACGCCCTCACATATGCAAGGGCCATTCGTAGCGTGCGTCGTGAGACCCAGCGTGCCCGATTGCCGTCCGTCCGGCCGTGTCGCACCCTCAACTGCTCCAATAAGCCTTACATATGCTCTCCCAGCTCTTTATAGTTCCCGGCGCGATCCTCGAGCACATGGCACATCGCCATCGCCGCCAGCGCCTTGAAACGGAAGCCTGCCGTGCCATCGCACTGCGCGTCGCGTCGTACCACTACATTGGCGGCCGCCGCAACGGACGTTGTGTCTGTGTCAAGGAAGGTGGCATGTACGACGTCATGGCTGGCTTGTAATTCTAATTCAAAGAGTCGTCGCACAAGAAGTCTCGACGATGGCAGCGCCGAAAAGAGCAAGGGCGAGGACACCTTCGTGTGAGAGTTATCAAGACCATTACAACGAGAAAAGCACACGTTGGATGCTGGTAGGAAACTGCGGATCTGTGTCCGTCCGTATTCCTCTGGTGGAGAGCTCTAACTTGTGAGAGAATGAAAGCACGAATGGAGAGAGTCTAGAGCTCAATAGAAGGCAATGATTTTACCTGCGGACGGCCGATGCGTACTCCAGCTGCCCACGCGCGGATGTTGCCACTGCGCGCCTTCTCGTGCTCCGCCACAGTTTCCAGCGTGTACAGGACCTCGCCCAGCTTGAGTCGGCTCGTGTACTGGGTGTTGCACATGGCGCGGATGAGGTCCCAGGCTTCTTCCGGCATGTTCGAGCCCTTCCGCGGAGTCGGCAACTGTCCACTGACAATGCAATCGATGGCAGCCTGCTCATCCAACTCAGCGTACGGAGCCGCATCAGTCAGTGCCTCGAACAAGCACATGCCGAGCGAGTAGATGTCGGACTCAAACCGCGGGTTGGTTGACCCGCTGCGCTGGTCGTAGCACTCTGGCGCCTTCCAGTTGTATGTGGGGGCGAGCGCCTTGGCGCTAAGCGCCGAGTTCTCGCGCACAAAGGCGAACGCAAAGTCAGACACGACGCCGATGCCCTGCGCCGTCACGAGCAAGTTGCTGCACTTGAGGTTCCCGTGCACGATCTTCTTCTTGTGTAGATACGCGAGGCCGCGCGCAGCATCGAGGAAGAGCTGCCACACGTGATGCGGGTGCGTCTTCAGGTACTCGCGGAAATTGCCATGGTCCGCGCGGCCAGTAACGAACAACAGCGGAAACCCGACGTTGTTGGCGCCGTAGAGCGGGAGCACGTGCGGGTCTCGTAGATTGAGCCACTTCCTGACCTCGTCGTCGAACAGCTTGAGCGTCTTCTTGTCGTCCGATGAAGCCTTGACCGCTTTGACAGTCACTCTCGCACCTGAGAAGGTCGTTCCGTGGTATACATCGCGCAGCTCGCTAGACGCGAACGGGTTATCGGTGTCGAAGAGAATGTCCGACCGGGAGATGTACCATTCGCTCATATGCGGGGGCCGGAGATCTAGATCCTTCTTGGCGCGATTCAGGAGCATCAGAAGCACCTTGCAGTCCTCGGTGGAGTACGCGACGCCGTTGAACTTGATTTCTTTCTTCACATCCGCGAGATCGACCAGAGAGCTTTGTTTGTCGCTGAACATGCACGCGAACTGTTCCGGGAGGGACTCGATCATGCTTTTTAGCTCGTCAATGTCTTCAGCGACGGCGCGGTTGGCTTGTTCGGTCAGTTTCCGGCTCCGTTCCAGCGTGCTAATGACGAGTGAGTGGCGATTCGCGTCCTCTAACATGGCATCGAGGCCCACGAGCGTCTTGATGTGTTCGAGGTTCACGTAGAAGCCCTCCACACGCTCCTTCATCTTCCAGTGGGAAGTCACGCGCGCCACAAAGTTGAGGTTCACATGCGTCTCCAAGAATATACGGATATCGCAAAGTAGCATATCGTACTGCTCGAGGCCACTCTTGACTGTGACGTCCTTGCTCGACATTAGGTCCTTGATCCGCGGCTCCACGGCGTTGACGTTGGTAATCAGCTCCAGGCACATGTCCTTGCTGCGGTTGAGTTCGCAGGCGAGCTTTACCAACTCGAGGAAGATCGTCCCAGAGCCGGGGAGGATGTAGGTGTCGGCCACTAGACTGACCCCGCTCATAACGACAGATGCCATGGTGGACGGACGGGGAAGGAAGCGAAATTATCTCTGATGCTTGAACGCTTGTAAGTCAGCGCGGCGGAGAGTTTGTGCTCCTCGAGGTTTTCTGATAGTCCAAGCCGATGTGATGAACCCTGATCGGTGCGAATCCATTGCGGGGTGCTTCTTCTCGCAAAAGAAGAGTATCCACCGCACCGACCAGAAGACGGAGGCATCCAGAGGACGAGTATGGGCCCATCATCGATGACGTACTTGGTAAAGACTGCCGGGCTGGCCACCACCACTGGATACTGCTTCTCACGAGTTAGCCCTGTCTGCTTTCTCTTGGCGTACTAGGTGCCCACAGCTTACTCTTCGGTCGGAGGTGGGTGGAAAGTGTAGCCAGCAGCGAGAAGTGCACGTTGTCGCCCCTCTGTGTCTGACGTTTCTGCGAAACGACATCCCTGTTGAAGAGCACGATTCGCCGGCACGAGGCCATCCTGGCAAGGCGCGTGCTGCCTCTTGCGATGTTCCTTGAATGCTTTACTTTGTGATCGTAATGCAGTTCATTCCATTTGATCTACATTGGCCAAGGCAAAATTGAATTCTGATCAGACACACAGTTGACACCATTAATGTGGCAAGCAGCTAGATCGATACAAAGCAGTGTGGCCAAATCCTGGGTTCGCTTCAATGGAGGGCGAAGAATTCTTTGTTCTTCACAAGTGTCGCATAGAATCCGCAGCTTGAATTCACAAAGATCATGGCGACCAGAGAGCGCTTGATCCAATTCCTCGTGTTCACCGCGGCATATCTGAATTTGCTCTCAACCGGCGACTGTCAAGCAATGGCGACTGCCGCTGATGACGGCGTTCTTGCTGTAACGGTTGCCTTCCTTGATGCGGCAAATGAAGAGCAGTTAGAAATGGTCCGATGGTTCGTGGAGGAGGGGATCGTGGTCGACATAAACTGTTGTGACACCGATTTGTGGACGGCACTGCACATAGCTGCCGAGCGCAACCACCGGGAGATCGTCCAGTTCCTCGTCGAACACGGCGCTTCCTTGGATTCGAAGAGTGAACAAGGTGGCACTGCACTGCATATAGCTGCACAAAACAACCATCTCGAGATTGTCCAGTTCCTCGTCGAGCAAGGCGCTTCCCTGGATCTTACGGACAACACGGATTTCACTGCACTTCATGTGGCCGCCGAACGAAACCACCTCAAGATTGTCCAATGCCTCGTCGAACACGGCGCTTCACTCGACTCACAGACCAACGAAGGTGCCACTACACTGCACATAGCTGCACAAAGCAACCACCTCGAGATTGTCCAGTTCCTCGTCGAGCACGGCGCTTCCCTGGATCTTTGTGGCAACACGGATATCACTCCACTTCACATAGCCGCACAAAACAACCACCTCGAGATTGTCCAATGCCTCGTCGAGCACGGCGCTTCCCTGGACTCGGAGAATAACCAAGGTTTCACCGCTCTTCACCTGTCAGTCTACGGAAACTATCTCGAGATTGTCCAGTTCCTCATCGAACGCGGTAATAGTCTGGACTCGGAGAACAACCAAGGTTACACTGCACTTCACTTCGCCTCGATCCGTAACCACCGCGATATCGTCCACTTGCTTGTAGAACACGGTGCTCGCATTGACTCGGAGAACATCCAAGGTTTCACCGCGCTTCATCTGGCAGCCGAGCACAATCACCTCGAAATCGTGCAGTTTCTCGTCGAGCATGGTGCTTGTCTCGACTCACAAAGCAATGAAGGATTCACCGTTCTTCACTTAGCTTCTCAAAACAGCCACCTCAACGTCGTGCAGTTCCTCGTTGAAAACGGTGCTTGTATGGACATCAAGAACAATGAAGGTATTACGGCACTTCACCTGGCCGCCTATCAAAACTCCCTCGAGGTCGTGCAGTTTCTCATCGAAAATGGTGCTTGTCTGGACTCGGAGAATAACCAAGGCTTCACTGCGCTTCACGTGGTCTCCAACAACAATCACCTCAAGATCGTGCAATGCCTCGTCGAGCACGGCGCTTCCCTCGAGTTGAAGACCATCAAAGGTTTCACTGCACTTCATCTCGCCGCCATGAACAACCATGTTGAGGTTGTCCGGTATCTGGTGTTTTTTGGAGCGTCCGTGCTAGTTCGTGATAACAGTGGAGCAACTGTGTTAATGCTCGCATGCAACCTAAGCAGTGCTGACATTGCCACTGCGATCCTTGAAGAGATGCGGGCCAAGAACAACAGTGACATGATCCGTGAGGTCCTCGGGACGCCGACCCTGTATTATGCTGGTGGGCATACGCCTTTGTCATCTGCGGTTGCTAGCGGCTGCCTAGACACCGTCGCCCTCCTCGTGCGACACGGTGCTGAGATCAATGTCAAGACTGCAAACTACACGACGGCTCTCCAAATAGCTGTGGAAGGCGACCACAGTAGTATTGTCCAGTTTCTACTTGAGAACGGGGCGGATGTTGAGCTCCGAGATGAAGGAGGAGTGACGCCGTTGTTGAGAGCTGCCGGAAGGGGCCGATTCGACATTGTGGAGCTGCTTCTGAGCAGTGGTGCTGACCTGAGCGCCAAATCCTATCAAGGGGCGACGCCTTTAATTGGGGCTGCGATGGAAGGACATCTTGAAGTCGTCAAAATCCTCGTTGACAACGGGGCGCTTGTGGATGATCGCGACAACAATGGGTGGACATCAATGCATTGCGCTGCTCATCACGGTCATACGAAAATCGTCGAGTATCTGATCAACCAAGGAGCGGATTTCACGCCAGAAACTGATGACGGGAAGACAGTGCTTTCGATTGCCTCCAAGGATGAACGACTTGCAATTGGCCGAATCCTCGCGGCGATGATGCCGGAGCGGGATTATGTTACCTTTTTGAATTCTCAAGACATTGACGGACGGACAGTGATGCACCATGCAGCCTCGAAAGGTGAAGTCGCCGTCGTCGACCTGTTGCTTCAGCATGGAGCTGACGTCGACGTTCCCGACTTTAACGACACCACACCGCTTTACTTGGCATTCACCAATCAACAATTTTCCATTGCCGAGCGATTAATCAACCATGGTGCATCTGCTTTCCGCGACCCGACAGGCATGTGGACGCTCTCAGCTCTTGAAGAACTGCATGGCGTCAAGTTCAGCTTTGCAAGGGTCCGCACCGAAAGAGATCCGCCGTGGGTCATAGATCCGCAGACTATCAAGGCAGCAGACTTCGATCGGTCGGTCAGTTCACAAATTACATATGTCCGCCACGGCATGTGGCTCGGAGCACCTGTGACTATTGTGAAGACTTTCCTCTGTGATTCCATGGTGAAAGAAAATCTGGATCGAAGAGTTTTGTCCGTGTGGCGTGTGTACTTCTCGAACGATATCACCCAATGGTTCCCACTCAACCACCCGAACGTGCTCAAGCTCTTCGGTGCATATCACCGCAATGACCAGTTGTTATTTGTGATCGAAAGAACCACAGGCGACAATCTGCGTTCTTATCTCCGCAAGCACCCGAACCACACCTGGCAGGTCCTGTACCAAATAGCTCTGGCGCTCCAATACCTGCACGAGCGCGGCATCGTCCATGGCTATGTTATCGGGGACAATGTGCTGGTCACTGCCGACGGTACTGCAAAACTTGGGGGTCTTGGCGCCAGCTCTCAGCTTTCTCCCGGGCTGGATAACCACCTCTTCATATACTGGAGGTCGAGAAATGTAGCTTCCGGCGCTGCTCCCAAACGCAAGGACGATATCTATTCGCTAGGAATGTGCATCATTGAGGCAATTACCGGCGACATTCCGTACGCCGAAGAGAAACGGAATAAGGAGGACGTCCGACAAAAGATTGACAACTGTATTCTTCCCAAGCGAAGCCCGAAGATTGACGAACGCACATGGGACCTCATTACTCGCATGAGCTCATCCATGGCGAGCTTAAGAATTGGCGACGTGGTACGCGAACTGGACCAGTTCGCGCGAGAGGAAGTGCGCCATGCTTCCGTTGCCATTTCACCAGCCTCACAGCCGCATCCTGGCCTTTCTGCTGACATCGAGAAACAGCTTGAAGCAGCGCAATCCCTGATCAGTACAAGCAGCGAGATGCCTGATGAGCTCGAACTCGAGCGCAAGGCTCTAGATCGACTGAATGACTTGAAGCTATCGCCTTGTTTCACTGGAGGACAAGTCGCTCAGCTCCATTTCAGTTGCGTTGAGCGACTGAGCCACGAATTAACGCTTTATGCTACGAGCAAGAGGCCAGACTTCACGAGCTATGCCGAGCGGCAGCGAGCTGACGCAATGTTCTCGCTACACGTTGAAATCGACCGACTACTTCGGCTCATGGATATCGAGGATTTGGTGTCGAAGGAAATTCACGAGTGGCGCCAAGCCTGGCAAAACAGTCGTGTAGCTCGACTCCAGCGCTTCGAGGAGTCTCTAGCCGACGCCGAACTTGACAAACTTGACCAGAATCCGGAACGCGTTAACGTGCTCACATGCCTCCACTTTGAGCTAACTCGCCATCGCTCGAGCTATGCACCAATCCGACCGCGGATTCTCCATGGCGCCTGCGAGCGAATCAGGCGGTCACCAGGTGTAAAGGTCGAGGACTGGTTCCTGCCGCCGTATGAGGTTGAGTTTGATCAATTCGACCAGTTCAACAGCGGCGGATGTGGCTCTGTGCATCATGGGAAGTGGATGAGCTCGCGCGTGGTCGTTAAGAAGGTGTTCACGTCCGACTCCGTGGCGTTCGAGCGCGAGGCCAACAATTGGTTCAAACTGTTCCACCCGCACGTGATCAGGCTCTATGGCGCGTGTCACCTGGCCGGTCAGCAATTCTTCGTGTGCGAGTTCGCCGCCAACGGTCAATTGGACACGTACTTGCGCCGTCCTGACATTCATCGCGGTCGAGTGGTCTGGCAGCGGCTGCACGAGGCAGCAGTCGCGCTCTTCTACCTCCACTACATGGGTATCCTGCACCGCGACCTCAAATGCAACAATATCCTGATCGACAGCGAGGGGAGGGTCAAGCTCGCTGACTTCGGGCTCAGCTCGGTCGTCAACAACGAAGAAGAGAACAAATTGCATGCGAACGGTGCCGTACGTTGGAAGGCGCCGGAGGTGCTGCGAGACGAGGTAGCTTCAACCGCGTCGGATGTCTACTCGCTGGCCATGTGCATCGTGGAGGCTGTGACGGATGACTACCCATGGGGTGGAAAGGTGGACGATAGTCAGGTGCGGTATTTTCTGCGTCAAGGCAAGCAGCTTGACCGACCACAAGACTTCAGTGACGAGCAGTGGGCACTCGTCATGCTCATGGCGTGCTCCAACCCAGACGATCGCCTGTCGCTGGAGACTGTAATCGAGTGGCTGAGCGAGTTCGCACGGCAAGAGGCCAGCACGAGCGAGGAGAGCTACGCGTTGACTGCAGAACCGGACGCGGAGAAGACTGAAGCCGGCGCCAATCAAGCCGAAGCAAACAGCGTCAAGTCGGCACTACCACTATCATCTACAGAGTCCGTGTATTCGGGTAACTATGCTGACAGCGCATCCGGCGATCTCTTCACCTCCACGTCATAATCGTCGACTTGTGATGCAAAGGATCAACTTCGACTCGTCATTGTCGAGACTGATCACGGTAGAATTACCTCAAATTATGCCCGCGACGCACTCGGGTGACTAGTTCAACGATATATGCTGCAAACGAGATATGCTCGCGCGCGTCAACTGTGGCACGTTCGATGGTGAGTTCATCAGTGATATTTGCCATGGCAACAGCGTTTTCACTTCTGAGCACGATTTGCGTGTCTATGAGAGTGGGTGACAACGGTACTCCTCGATGTAGTAGGAAAGGTGCAGTGGCTGCGCAGCGGCGGCCGTTACGGAGGCGTATTCACCAGCGACGCGTCCCACAGCAACAGTGTGCTCGTACGCGACGGCAAAGGGTATTTAACAGTCTGGTATTGCGAATGGATACCTGCACATTTGAGGCAACGATCTTTGATTCGGGTAGGTCTATTTCAGCGAGATGTAATGGTGACCGAGGCGGAGTTGTCGGGATCTTGGACGTTCACAATCTTGAGTTTCTCCTCAAATGGACCTGCAAGCATTGGTACAAACTCGAACCAGATCTCCTTCGTACCGAAAGCCTTCATGACGCCCACTTCGCTCTCCTTGATCTGGATAGACCCAGACGAGATTGAACCCATCATCTCGACACTGTACGCCAACAGGACCGCCGACATGTTCTGCACAACGAGTCGCTTCGAGCTCTTCGATGACGCCTCGATTCGACCAAAGTTGATATTCTTTGGTTCACGTTGTGCACCGAACGGCACACCCGACTCTTCAGCTGTAAATCATGTACTGACGGTCACGTGTCAAAGGGGTGTTTCGACGTCGCCCAGATCGGTTTGCTCGCGTCGAACTTTGCCGCATCCCCTACCGCTTTTTTGTTCCCACCAGGCGGGAGAGTGATCAGCACTTTATGGTTTTCGATGCGAGTCTTAGAGCCTTCATTGTTGACTGCGACCTCAGACCTCGTCGGAAAGAAAACAGCCACGATGCGCTGCCGCAATTTCGCAGACAAATGAATGCTCCATTCCTAGTTATTGCTGAGAGGCACCAGAACCTTCTGTGCTATGAGCGTCTGCAGTCGCTTGGATCGCTCTCGAACCAACCCAACAATCCCCAGCTCTCTCTCAGACGACGGGATCAGGCTGTGGCAGTATTGCCCCATCTCCGACCGCGACTTCTCGAACAGGAAGAGTATCGTGTCCAGCTCTTCGTTCTGGACCTCTGTCTCAATCGGCAACCTCGGTGTTTGAGAGGCTGCCGCTTCCCTTAAAGCAACTTCTGCCACGGCGCCATGGTTGGATCCGATACATTTTTCGCTTTCTCACAAGGCGACTTGATCGAAGCGCACCCGGTTTCCATCGTAGACAGGCGAAGCGACTGAGTTGGCGGGTCCTGCGCCTCCAGGCCGAGCAAGTGTCGTACCTGATGGATTCAATGCATTTACTGTCTTTTACTCAAGTGACGCTGCGATGCCAACGCGGTGCTCCGCTTCACGCTTGAGCTCCGCTCCGCCAGCTCTGCGACGCTTCCAAACGAACGTCTTCGTCGTATAGTGCGAGCTCCGTTTTGAGTTGACACCCTAGCTCCGTTGCCAATGAACAAACTACTCCCGACTCCGGACTCTCTGCCAGAGACGGAAGGATTGGGAGCAACCTGTCCTGGGGCTGTTGACTGCGAAACCTGCTGCGGTTTCTTGCCGCTGATGACCCCACGAAGTCTGGATCCCGCTTCACTCGTACCTGTCCCAGTGACCGGCGGCTTGATAGAGTATAATCGTACATAGATCGAGTCCGAGCTTTGGAGGTTCAAGTGAAGCGGAGTGTTCGTGGTGTTTTCCAGATCAAACACCTGGATGCCGACCGACTTGATCCCGACTTGCTCGAAATCCAGGAATGCAGATCTAGATTGCGTCAAAAGCTTGTAGAAGAGCGAGTGGTATAGGATATGGTGAGCATCCATGTTGCTGTATCGGACGCAAATCTTAGGGATATTGCTTTTGTTCTTCATGTTAACGATAGAAATCAGCGGGGAGTAGTCCGGGTTCGACTTCCGAGGGATGATTTCAATCTTGAGCTCCGTCGATTGCTTCGGCTCGAACATATCGTCATTTAGAACGGTCGAAATGACCTTGGAGGTCACTAGCGGCTTCACAATAGTGGGCAACTCCGAGTGGTTGGTCAGCATACACGAGCTGCTCTTGAGCTTGCCAATGCTACAGTCCCCGAGACGGAAAATCGAGGGAAGCACAGTCACAACCGAAGTACACGTCCGCGCGCGAATATGAATCGATTTGCCGAGTGTTCGATTGTACACTCGCGACTGGGATTGCTGCCACGAGCCTTGAAGAAGGAAACAGCGGAAGGAAACGCGGAATGTCTGCTTGAGTTACCACCAACTCTTCATGTCGACGCCGTCCAAGTCGTCTTCAAGCGAGCCTTCCGTGCTGCTGTTCGAGATTGGCGTGTACCAAATCACGATGGTGCGCTCGACCCCAGGAGCCAGGTCGATTGTCTCGACCAGGCAGTTTGCAGCATTGACTCCTTCGTTTGATGGAAGGCGCTTACGTCCTTTTGAACGCGCGTTATGTTCAGGTGATGAGCACGGACTAGGCATAGAAAAGCATGCATATGTTAGATCGATCAACGGCAAGATATGAGAAAGCGTCAGCTAAAACCACCGTACCTGTCAGCGCCGCTTTCGTACATTTTGTCTCGTACTTTGGAGGCAATCTTCGGCACCTTCCGACTCTTGGACCGAGTCGCTATCTTGCGGCCTTCAATGGTGATCTTCATTCTTCTAGGCATTGGACTTGTTGTCTGCGAGCGCGGAAACAAACGAAGCTCCCTGTCGAACTCGAAGTCATCGTCTGCGTCGTCGATGCCTCCAAGTGGTCGGTTGTCTTCAAAGGAGTTATGCTTCCCCATGAACTCCTCCTCGAAGAACTCACCCTGCAAAGCAATGCAACATGCAGCAACAAGAATGTCAGTCGTCAGTATCTGACTACTCATGCAATGGTATAGTTGTTGTACCTCGTTGTCTTCGACTTCTTCGTCGCTGTCTAGTAAGTATCCATCGACTTTCGAGAACGAAAAGTGCGTCTTGGATCAGTCGGGTGATAGAGAACCGTTGCGACTTAATTTATCGTTCGAGTTTGTTAGACATGATTTCATCCGTGTGCCCAGTGCGTGAGGCTCGAGCACGGTTCTGGTGTAGCTTGAGCTCGAAATTCGCTTCTTTCGGTCGATCACTCGTCAACTCGACGTGCAACGCCGCTTCTGTCCAGTTGCGCAAAAGGATAATCTTCGTGTGAGCGATCACCGTGTAGCAGTCTCCAAAGCCCAACTTGTTTCCACTCGTCAAATACGAGTCGTTGGGTTCTTTGATCGACAGTCCCTCTCTGGCAAACTCGTATGACGACATTTAACGATCAGTTGCGTGCGATACAGCGATAGCTTTGACAATGTTGGTGAATCTGAACCATCATATGCGAGGCACGTACCTGTGGTGCTCCTTGTTGGTAATCGCGTGGATCTTGAGAATCTTCACATTCCGTGCATTGTGCAGTTTCTGGCCCTGGACTTCATAAATTCGTTTGCCAACCTAACGAGGTATTCAAAAATCTTGATATCATCGTGCCAACGCCATGGTTTCTTCCCCGTCACAGCCTCAATGATGCACATGCCGAGAGAGAATATGTCCGATTTGCGCGTTGGTTTCTTTATGGTCATATCGGCGAACTCGGGAGAGCGCCAAGCCATTGCACCTAAAGTGTCTTGCATCGTCTTGGCGTAGCGCGATCCACCCTCCGTGAAACTCAAATCAAAGTCTATCAGCCTTGTGATACTGTTCTCGCTCACGATAATGTTGTTTCACTTCAGGTCGCCATGGACAACCTCTTTCTGATGAAAGTATGCGACGCCAACAGCAGCTTCTTTCAGCTTTCGCTAAACAACCACGCGTCCTTGTTCCTTCTCGCTCTTCAGGCAATCAAGTAGGGCAACCTTGGTAGTATACTTGGACACAGTGAAGTATGGCTCATTCCGATGGTTCGCGCTGTGTAATGGGACCACATTGTCATGTCAGAGATCGTGTAATCAGCCACGTCAATTACGAGCATGCACTGGTGCAGTGTATGTGAGTAAACGTGGAGGTTCTTCAGTCAGGCTGAGGTAATCTAAGTAGCAATAAAGCAAATGCACACTTTGCTGCAATATCAGAACTGAATTCAAATGATTGGCGACAGCTAGCCGGACGCCATGATCCTCGCACTGCCCATGTAAGGATGTGTGTTGGAGTTATACTCCATCATAATCTTGCTCTCTGGTGCACACATTTAAGTACCAGTTGGCCAAGTCAGAGGTCACGGGTTCGAGTCCCCACGTTGTCAGGTTTTTGGTACAGTTTTGGATAAATTACTTACCGTCAAGAGCGACACTCACCCATCAAAGTACAACCAATCTCACGAACCAGAATGCCACCCACAATCCTGCTACCCGCAAGGAACATCCCAGAAGCGGCCACAAGCCTCCAACCAATCAGGTAGTGTGTAGCGAGTGACGTGTAGGTTTGCATCTGACGTAGGAAGAGGTAGAGTTGTGATTGGTCGATGTGGAAATATCTAGCACACGCCACAAGGACACGAAAGGGGACTACATGGCGGCTTAGAGGTAGCGCTCGCGAACTAAGGACCGCCATCAATGAATCACTTTCCAATTTTCCTTGCAACGGACAAGCTGCCTTCGTTCCTTCCTTCCTTCCCTTCTTCTTCTTCTTCGTCCGTCCTCCGCGCCTCCGGTATCCTCACATGTGTGCGTGAAATATAGGACCGGTTCTTTGAGTTGTGTGGAAGACGTGGTGTGGAGGACGTGGTGTGCAAGACGTGGTGTGCAAGACGTGGTGTGGAAGAGGAGGAACAGGATCGGCGGAGCAATATCGTATGCGGGCAATGGGTGAATATGGTGGCGGCGGATGGCAAAAGAGAGTGCGCATGCCCGGATTCGAACCGGGGATATCACGGCCACAACGTGAGGTACTGACCACTATACTACATACGCCTGGAGAAGCAGGGTATCGATCCCTGTACCTCTCGCATGCTAAGCGAGCGC
>JAADYC010000745.1:0-14234 GCA_023338135.1 Phytopythium kandeliae
ACTATTTTGTGTCGCGAAGCTGAAATCGGCTGTTTGTATTGGAGCCCTTTCACTGCCTCTGAAATAAAGATCGTTGGCATAAATGGCGTATTGGAAGCTGTACCATGAAGCACATATCTAAACGGCGGCTGCTGATTCGCCGCCGAAGCTGAGAAATCGTCGAAAGAGCGAGTGGTGCTATTGATTTGGCGCGCACTGTAAATAGCGCGCGTTGGGGTCGATAGCACGCGTTGGGGTCGATTGCGCGCGTTGGGGTCGATGCTCGGAAGGATCACTTCAACGTGTTCTAGTGTGCCTGCTTCCAGCCCCGTTGGTCCTAACAACATTCTTCTATTCGTTCGTCTTGTAGCTTGGGGAATCAGCGGTCTGTGTCTGATCGTGGTCGCAGCCATTACGCGCCAAGGAGCCCACGCCTGCGTCTGTCAGTCCTTGGCAGGGCCGAGCGTATAGGCCGGGAAGAGGATGTTGGGGAACTTTTTGCTGACGACGGCGAACTCGTCGAACGAGATGACGCCGTCTCCATCCTTGTCTCCCTGGGACATGACCGTGTCAGCCTTGCGCGCGACCTCGGCCTCGCTCGAGGCCATGTGGTTGGCCTTGAGGATCTTCATGAGCTCCTGGCGAGTGATCACCCCGTTCCCGTCCTCGTCGAACACCATGAAGGCGAATTTGAGCTTCTCGTCCTTCTCGGCCCCTGAGAAGTTGGACAGCGCGATCATGAACTCGCGCACGTCGATGCGGCCCGCCTTCTCGTTGTCGAACAGCTGGAAAACCTTCTCGCACTGCGGCGAAGGGTCCACCTGCATGATCTCGCAGAACTCGGAGTAGTCGATTTGGCCCGAGCCGTCCTTGTCTGTCGCTTGAAAACGTTTGTAAGCCTTCTTGACCGACTCCGGCTTGATACCGTTGTCGCGTGCGAACTCCTCGAGCGCAGTCTTGCGCTGGTTCCGCATCTGAATCGCCTGGGCTCCGCTGGCCGCGCCTCCAGTTCCAGCTCCGCCAGCTGGTTCGTTTGGCGCCTTGGCGGGACCAACACCTAGACCAGGAGGCGGCTGCTTCCCCTTGGTAACCATCGAGTAGAACTCGTCAAAGCTCACCTGTCCATCTCCGTCCTTGTCGACCATCTTGATCATCTCGTCCACTTCTTCGTCGGTCGGCGACTCGCCGATGTTGATCAGCACGTGCCGAATCTCGGCAGCACCCACGTAGTTGTTGTGGTCCAAATCGAAGGCTTGGAACGCCTCCAGGATTTCCTTGTCCGTGAAGGCGCCGTTGGGATCGCGTGGAGGCTCGGAAGGAGCCATTGGTGGTGCACCAGGGACTGTGACTGCGTTTGATCCGGGCGGGAGAGGCGCCACTGCTAGGCCCGATAGCACTGGCGGTGCAACTGGAGCCGTCTTCACGCCACCTCCTGGCGGTGTTGGACCTGGTTCTGCCGCTCCTGGCCCCGGCTTGGAGAACGTGGCGACGACGGCGAGTTTGCCATTGTCGAGCGCAATGTCTCCTTCGAATCCCCCCTTCGCGAGCCACGGGACGATGTCCACCCGAGCCTGTGCCATCATCCGATCCATTCCGTTGCCGCTGTTGTCGCGGTCCAGCACCTCGACCACAAGCTCCTTCTCGGTTGAGATGCTGAACTCGTTCTGCTCGTTGAACTCGGGGGCGTTGCCAGCTCCTTTCTCGCGCGCCTTGGTCTGGAAGATCTGCGAGCCGACAGTGAGCTTGACAAACGGGTCGGCCGACTCGGCACCTGGCGCACTGAGATCGAACGCGCGCAGCACTTTGATGCTGAGCTTCCCGAGCCGCGCGAGCGCGTTCGGCACGCCACCCACAGGCGGTGCCACCGGGAAACCACCTGGCGGACCGGGAGGAGAGCCAGAAGGCCCAGTCGGAGGCATTGATGGCGGCCCTGCGCCGCATCAAAGCGGTACGAAGAGAGCGTGGGTCGGCTGGCCACTGCTTGCTGACAATGCCAGGATGGGAATGGGAAACAGTACCTGGTGGCCTGAAAGGCATGCCTGGCGGACCGGGAGGCACGCCTGGTGGCCCAGGAGGAACGCGAGGAGGCCCCGGAGGTCCTGGAGGTGCTCCTGGTTGACCACGGGGAGGGAATCCAGGCGGAGGGCCGGTCGGGGGTCCCTGACGAGGATCTAGTTGCCCAGTTACAGTCGCATTGGCCCACGTCAGTCCTCGTCCAGTCCATTCGAAGTCGAGGCAGCACAGTGAGCGGCCAACCTCCCGATCCGTCTAGACGGTCAACACCAACAGCAGCGCAGGAAGCGAGCGACAAGTGGGCGACAACGCGTCAGCGTCTCTCGCAGCGCGAGCCGACTCGTGCAGCGAACGCGTTCAATGCAGGGCGTACCGAGAACAGAGCCTGGAGGACCTGGACGGCGTGGCCCAGCGCCAGGAATCGCGTCGACAGCGAGGTTAGCGAGCGCACGGATCGCTCGGCATGACCGCAAGTCCAGCAACAGCAAGTTGCGTCCTCGAAGACCTTACCTTGTCCCATTCCTGGCGCCGCTCCCGGCATCGGCATCCCTGCAGTGCATCACGCCACGAGTGTCAATCGGGGCATCCTCACTTTGATCCTTGCGCGCTGGCGAGAGCTCTCTTCGTCAGTACCTGGGAGTCCACGCGGCGGACCCCGCATCCCCGGAGGCATTCCTCCCGGCGGAGGACCGCGCATGCTTCCTGGCGGAGCCATGCCCGGCGGAGCCATGCCCGGCGGCATCCTCGGCGGCATGCCTGGAGCCATGCCCGGAGGCATCATGCCTCCAGGAGGCATCCCTGGCGGTCCACGGGATGGCAGGCCCTGCTGCATCATGCCCGGAGGCGCCATCCCGGGAGGCGGTCCACGCGGCGCTAGTCCTGGAGGAGGGCCTCGAGGCGGAGACATGCCGGGAGGCGGGCCTCGAGGCGGAGGCATACCAGCCGTCATGCCCATGCCCGGCGGCACCATGCCCGGCGGCACCATGCCCGGCGGTGCCATGCCCGGCGGTGCCATACCCGGCGGCACCATACCCGGCGGAGGGCCTCGCGGCGGAGGCGCCCCAGGCGGCCCCCGAGCTGGCGAGGGAGCTCCAGCGGGTGGCGGGCCCCGCATGCCCGGCGGTGGGCCTGGAGGCGGCCCTCTTCCCCCGGGAGGAAGCATTCCTGCCGCACGCACGAGTGCTGTGAGCGAGCCCGCGGCGGTTGGCTTGCCGCAGTGACCGCGTACCTGGCATGGCCCCGGGAGGGGCTCCCGGCGGCGGTCCTCTGCCCATCGGAGCGGATGGTACTCCCGGCGGCGGCCCTGCTGTCGCGCAGCAAGAGAGCGGTCGCGGCCTGGCGTCAGAGACCCAAGGCGCGTCCGGCGAGAGCTCGCCAGCGGTACCTGGCGGCCCGCGTCCAGGAGGCATCATGCCCGGCGGAGGCGGTCCTGGAGGAGGGCCTCTGCCCGGAGGAGCGCCAGGCGGCGGGCCTCTCCCTGGAGGAGCGCCAGGCGGCGGGCCTCTTCCAGGAGGGGCTCCGGGAGGAGGGCCGCGTCCTGGAGGAGACCCCGGCGGAGGACCGCGAGGCGGGGCATACCCAGGAGGAGGGCCGCGCGCCTGAGGGTAGCCAGGAGGCTGCCCCGGTGGCGGTCCACGTGGCGGAGGCCCTGGAGGAGGACCGCGCCTGTGCGAGCATCGACAGCGTGGGTGTCACGACGGAGCAAGGCGCTCGAGGCAGCGGGAGCGGTGGCTCCAGCCGCAGGTCGGCGCGTACGGAGGTTGGGGGGCGCTCATGGCGCCGGCGCTCGCGCCGCGGACTCGGTCGGTCGCGGAGGAGGTCGAAGACTGCGGTCCTGGCTCGTAGCTAGCGTCGCGGCGAGATCAGGAGATGGCCTCGAGGCCCGAGCCTCATGCTCCAGCGCCGCCAAGACAGCCCGCCGGTGCGTCTCGCAACCGAGCGCCGGCGCGGACGAGAGAGACTCGGCGCGCTGGACGTTTCCTCCGCTGCCCGCGCCAAAGTCGCCGCCGCGGTATATTTAGGCGGCGCGTGCGCTCCGCACGATGACCGGCGGGGTCGCTCGCTCAGAGCCGCCGCTCGACGCGCACGGGCGTCGTAACTGTCCGCGTGTCGCGGCGCCAGGACGCGCGCGCATGGGGCGAGACCGGAGCCTCGCCGTATACGCTAACCGTGTCTATTCCGCCCCACCCGGTCGTCCGTCCGCCCTCGAGCACGGCCACTTGGCCGCTCTTGCTCCTCGCCGACTTCGCTGCTCGCGACGGACGAGCGACGCCGAGCGGCCAACCGACCCACCAGCCGCCTGCCTGCCTGCCTCCTGCCTGCCTGCCTCCTGCCTGCCTGCCTTTCTGCCTGCTCACTTGGTCTTGGGCGGGAGCTTCGGCGCGCGGCCGAGGAAGCGCGCGATCCGCGGAGTGACGGTCAGCGTCACCGCCAGGCGCACGGGCTCCGTGAACTTGGTGGCGATCCAGGCGAGCAGGAACGTGCCCGTCTTGGCGTTCACGTGCTCCAGCTCGAGGTACTTGGCCACGCCCAGGTTCTCGGCGATCGTCACGAACCTGCCGCCATCAGCCAACCGGCGGTTGGTGCACCGCCACACGCGCGTCAGTCGAGCGTTAGCATCGCCACCAGCTCCTCCACCGCCATCACCGCCGCCATCATCGATCCATCGACTCAACCGACGCGTACGCACTTGTTGGTCGTCGTGACGAGGTTGAAGTCGTCGCTCTCCTTGGTCGTCTTCTTGGTCTTGACCCAGCCCTGGCCGATCGCCACGTAGATGGAGCCGAGCACGGCGCCGTAGAGGCCCAGGTACGTGCCGATGGCCACGACGCCGTACTTGTTCCACAGGTCCTTTAGGCGCCCCACGTGCTCCTTGGACTTCTCCGCCAGCTCCTCGCGCCGCGTAGAGCCGCTCGCCTCCGCCTTGGTAGACGTCGCGCGCGCGCGTGCGAGCTGACGCAGCGCGAGCTGGCGCAGCGCGAGTGCTGGCGCGCGCGCACGCGAGATCGCGGTCGCCGCCGGCAAGGAGCCGAGCCGCTGGGCTGACGGCGCACGCAGCAGCAGCAGCGCCGCGAGTCTCGGGGCGGCGACCTGCATGGGCGGCGGCGCGATCGGCGATCCGCGGTTGACGAGAGCGAGCGCCGGCGCCTTGGCAATGCCCGGCGTCTTGATGGATGACGGGCGGTCGGCGCTTCGCCAGCAGCTCCGCTCGTCGCTTCCAGAACAGTCTCCTGTATCGCCCACTGTATCCAGAAATAGTCCAGCCCAGCTGGTGGGGCGAAATGCATTGTCAAAGGTTTGCACAGTAAAGAATGGCTTGTGTGAGCCGTGTACTAATATACCATATAAAGCATTGTATGTGGTTGAAAAGGCAGACATCGGACGTCGGAATGTTGGTCGCCGCATCACTTGATGCGCCGCCGTGATGACGCCGCCACCTCTCCGCCTCAGCACACGTCCTGCTTGAGCAGGCGCTCGTGCGCGTTCCAGTGCTTGCGCGTGATGCGCGCGCCAAGCAGCAGCAGGTACAGCGCGGCCATGCTCGCGACCGTCAGCGCCACGAGCGACACGGCGTAGAGACCTGCGTGCGCGGCGAGCCGTCGGTGAGTCTGCGCCGAGCCCTTCGTCGCCTCGGAGCGAGCGACCGGCCGGCCAACCGGCTGCCGACGCACCTTGCAGCCGCTCGCAGCCCGTGCGCGAGAGGTTGTCATCGAGGCTGTGCGTGGTGCAGTACGCGGAGAAGTCGCTGCTCTGCACGAACGGCCGCGCGAACTCGACGAGCGTGAAGCTCGACAGCGACAGCAGCGCCGCGTGCACGAGCAGGAAGAAGGCGATGCCGTACTCGTTGACGAACGCGGCCAAGCCGCCGCAGCACCAGCGCAGGTGCGGCACGAACGCCAGGCTTACGCTCAGCAGTACACCCAGCGTGCTCAGCACGGCGTACGCGGCGCCGCACATCTTCATGAGCGCCATGACGGGCAGCCCCGCGAGCAGCTCGAGCACGAGCATGGCCAGCAGCACGCACTCATCCTGGATCACGCACATGCGGCAGCCTTGCTGCTTCCGCGCGTTCGAGAGTCTCACACACTGATGCGCGGCAGTGGCTGTGGCCGTGCGTTTTGTGACAACACTCTCGCTTCTCGCCGTTGGGAGTTGAGACAGCGCTCAAAGACGGATATTCTCGGCGCGACCGAAGTTGGAGCAAAGAGATCGGTGGGAGCGTGTGGACTGATTCACATGAGACCAGATTCGCATGCGCAAAGTGCTATTCTGGGAGTCGCAAGCTGTGCTGCGGAGTGCGCTCGGCAATCGGTTGCGGACGGGATGGACGCGCTCCAAGTTGGGAGTCCCCCAAGGGGCGGCGGTTTCGTTCACACATGATGCGCACTGATGCATCGACTCCTTTCCAACACGCGACAGTGTGTGCAGCTGGAGAGTAGCGATCGAGTGGGTCAACACAACTGCTAGCATGCACCACCATGAGTGCAAGCGTGAACTTGAAGACGACGAGGACGACGAGGAGGAGATCATCGAGCTGCGCAGTTCTGCACTGCTACATCAGCCTGCATCGGAGACCGAGAGGCAACAAACACCGCCAACCGTATCGCCGCTTATCGGCCGCCTGCCACGGTTTCCGTCGTCCTCGTCGTTTGTATCCTCTTTTCAAGGCTCCGGCAGATTCTCCTCATCGGCAAGCGACCAGCACCACCATTCCATTCAATTCTCCGATGAGGAAACGCGCGCGCCAGCGTACGCCACTAGTGCTGGCCCCTTGATAGAGAAGCTGTCGAGTACGTCTGAAACAATGGACTTGCGCGTAAGGAACAATGACCAAGGGCTAACGCGGAGTGAATATCCGTCCCAATGACTGATGCAGCTCTGGTAGCGACTGGCGCCGGAGTCCTCTCATCGACGTCGCAGATGGTGAAACTGGATTCCATGGCTGACTCCGTGGTCGAGGCCATGAGTCTCCTGCAGAACCCATTCAATATGTACGGCCGGAAGAAGGACGAAATGGGGGAGTATTTGGTGGATCCGAAGCTGGGAGATATTACGGAGCAGCGCACTCGGCTTAAACTTCAGGCATTCTGGCAGCTCTTGCTGACGGGATTTGAGGTGAAGGAGATGCGATGCTACATCCGCTACGCCTCAGGCTGTTGACAGTCGCTTACCGTGAATACAGGTGACTCGATACTCAGTTGGCAAGCGCGCCAAGACACAGGTGCTCTGGATGGACTTGAGCGGGAAGCTCTATTTGGACGTGAGCAAGAAGGAGCGCCATGCTGCCAAGTCGTTGTTCTGGGCGTACGTGCTGGCTAGGATGATGTATGAATGTTGTATACACGAGAAGCTAACCGCAATTATCATCGTCAATTGTCGCGTCAGTGATGTCACGCATGTCCGTAAAGGCAGCGAGAACGAGTGTTTCACTCAATCTCAGTCGTGGCGAGATGCCAAGGCGAAGGCACACCTGTCATTTTCTATTCACGGGCGGTACGCCAAGGAAGAGAGAATATTCGCTGTCCAGGTGCTGCAGAGCAGCGTCCGCAACGTGCTGTTTGAGAACTTCGAGGCGCTTCTGCGCATGACGAAAGGGGACGTCGACGGCGAGTTTCCATCTATCGCTCAGAAGGTGATTGCTCAGCACTACGCTGCAACCGGTGACGTGCTCACTCTCCGGCAAGTGGAAGACATATTACTTCGTGAGGAAGACGAACGGTTCGGTAACAAGGATGCGAACGGGGACAAAAAGGGTGCCTCTTCGAGCGATCACAACTATTCGAGTGGATTTCACGACGGCGTCGAGCTCAATGGGAGCAGCAGTGACGAATCCGACGAGGATCAGCGCAACATCCTGGGATAACAATATCAACTTTCGAAAAGGAAATCTTTGCTCTTCGTGGGTTGCGCAGCCTGCTTATTGTTTACTTCTTTTGCTCAGAGATATCACGCTGGAGTAGCTTTTCGACTTCTCGGCGGTAGAACAGCAGTGCTTGGATCGCATCTCGAGCGCGCGTATCTGGAGCCATATCGCAAGGTTGCATATCGCTTTCCAGATCATCTGAAGAGTTATCTCCAGCAAAGCGGATGGAGTTGCCGCGGTGGGTGCCCTTACGACGTGAAGACACGGTGGTTTTGCCCAGTCGATCCAGCAAATCGCTGGTTTCGGCTGCGCCAACGTACATGGGGGCCGGTGGTCGGTAGGTTTTGTCCAGGATCTGGTGGCGCAGCGGTTTGGTAGGTGCCGGCGGAAGCAAGGTGGACGCATTCCACGATGGCTCCAATTTGTCAGTGGCATCACCGCGCGCGTGTGCTGCTTTCTGTCGCCGAATCTTCGACCGCTGTTCGGTCGCCAACATCGCCGAGAATGGTCGAGAGGTGCGTGTCGTGGCAGATGATCCTAGAGTTTGTGATGCTGGCGACTTGGCTTCGCGCGTCGTGTTGATGCTGCCGGTGGAAAGCAGGCGCGGCCGCTGCGAGCGATGCTGCTGTAGAAGGACGGAGAATTGCTCCATCGCACTCATGGATTCGTATTTGTGGTATTCGCGACCGACTTCTGCCATCTGGAGGCTCTCACTTGGCAGGAAAAGCGCGTGAATGTCTTCTGGTAGTATTCACGAGCGCACTTGGTAAGGAGGCACAGGAAATGAGTCGGCGATGATGCTTATCGATCGGGTGTTGGAGGAACGCAATCGTGGAGTGAGCGTAGCGGGACAATAAATAGCAAGCCATGCCGTCGAGGTTGGTGGTGAGAGCCAATCGATACAGCTCAGAGATATTATGGCGGCCAAACGACCAAAATAGAAAGGAGCTGTGTATAGCCCTCGCTTCGATCTCGAATCACTGACTGCTATGCTTCTTGTTCACTCTCGCTCTGCAAGTTGTGATGATCTGAGAGTGAACGACACCGGGATTCCATTGTCGAACGGATTGAGACCGCAGACACCACTATGGCGTCAGCTTCTTCAAGATCTGTACCAGGTCGCAGGCACGCTTTGGCGCAGGCCAAATCGGATGCGAGACCTATGAGCGCCGAAGAGCAATTCGAAGCGGACGAAGCAGTTTTCGCCAAAGCGGCATTGATCCGCCGACTGCCATCCGTACAGTTCTTCACCGGCACGAAGAAGTCGGCACTCAGCTCTTCGCATCGAAGACCTTCGACAGCGTCAGGCATCGGGCACAGTCGACTGCGCGAAACTCTTCGACGAAGCGGCAGTGATTTCATTCTTACGGCGAAAGACTCTCCCTCGAACATCCATGATATCGTGGCTGATGTTGACGATCACACAGCGCCTAGCACTCCCAAAGCGGCAGTTCTATCGAGTAGAAGAGTCTTATTGTCAAAGACACGCTCCGTCCGTTCGGGAATCAACGACAGCTCAACGCAGATCGTGCCTCGAAAGACTGCGTACACGTCAATTCATGGACAAAAGAGCCAAAACCAATGCGAAGAACCAGTACTGGTCGGCCAAGTCACGAATCACGAGCTTCTGATGCCGGACTGTCCAAGTCGGGTAGTCAAATCAAGTACCAATCGCAACTTGTCAAAATCAAACGAGGATAGCGGCGCTGTCCAATCAACACAACTGGATTTGGGAGCGACGAGTACGACTGGAATCGACGACCAGACGCACCTTCAACGGAAACGACGGTGTGCTAAGACCTTCGCAGACATGCTGGCAGATCTGTTGCAGATTTATGAACGTGAAGGCGGCCGGAGTGAACCTGATCATGATTCAACCTCAACACACGAAGATTCGATCGGTATGGTCGAAATGGGCGGAAGTACTGTGACCACACTCCTTGAGCACGGCATCATTCAATCAATACTGACCTTGACAGTCAGCGCTGACGCCACAACGCTAGCACACTGCAGTCGGGCTCTTTACTGTCTCTCCACTGATGCAGCCGCACGGAAACTCATGATAACCCAATCAGTCGCGGCGTCTATCAGACCGCTTGCTCGAATCGCTCCCCAGGAATCGCGCGAAGATCTTGCGGCGACGTTGTGTCGACTGGCAGAAGAGCCTGGAGCGATTGAAGTTCTCTTCTTTGAAGGTATTGATCGGACGCTGGCGCGTCTGTACACGACTTCCGGACCTGAAACGAAGCGCATCTGTTCTGTCGCTGCGTTTAACCTCTCGGTTGAAGCAAAGCATCTCAAGCACTTTGGCGATGCCTTCTCACAACTCCTCATGAACCTTAGCAAGCAACAGATCGGCATGCAGGCAGACATTTCCTCGGCAGTATCGAGCGTCGAGCACCTGATCAAGGCCATCTACAACGTGTCGCTGCTGCCTGCTTACCACAGTGCGCTACTAAGTGAGAGTATCCCTCGGTTCCTGATGCTACAGATATCAGTCGTTCCTCCGTCCATTCAAGCATGGGCACTGCGTACATTGATATTGCTATGTGGGACGAGAGCGAATCGCGTCCAACTACTATCACCGAAGTTCTGCAGACTGCTCAAGACAGCACTCCTTTGTCCCGATGACACGACACGAGAACTCGCGGCGACAGTGCTGTTAATGCTGTCGTTGGACGAAGGCAGTCGCATTAAGCTCTGCAACTGGGTGCCAGCTGCCGCCATCATCGAAAGTGGGCAGCATTTCCTCAAAAACGACGCTGACCATCCAACTGTCTCCCCCGAGTCAGACGCAATTGCGGATCAAGTGCACCACCAACGCCTGCTACACTTGCACGCTTTTCTTCTACGCAACCTGTGTGAGAGTGTGCTGACGCATCATGAATTGATCGAGGAAGGAGCCGTTCCAGTGCTCTTAGCAATGAGCAGGACAACTGACATCACGCTGAAATCCTGCGCCATATCCGCACTCTGCTCACTCATCTCTAGCTCTGCTGACGAGATCACTGATGACATTCCCGAGGTGACAGAGTGTTTGCTGTCGCTGACACTCGAGTCAAGTACCTGTGAGTTTGCCATCACGGCGCTGTACAACATTTCGTGCTCTGATGACGCACTAGACCTACTGGGAGACTCTGCGTCGCTGGTGGAGACAGTGTTACGATTGGCTTCATCGTTGAAGAAGAAAACTCTCGCTGATCTGGTGTCGGCGATCGTTTATCGCCTGGCGACAGTCCCTGAATGCGTTCCAAAGCTCCTAGAGGAGGGCTACATCCCGGCTCTAATCCAACTGATCCATCGGTTTCCAAGCTGCCGAACGTTTGCTCTGAACGCGTTATTCCTCTTGGCTCAGTTCGACGGAGGCGAATTCCCCCACGGAGGCGAGGAAATTGCGCAGCTAGTTATTGCTCTTCTGAGTGACGGACAGGATACTGGCGTGTCCCTGGCACGAAAAGGCGAAGCGGTGGCAAATCCGATCATGCTGCGAAGCGCGGTGACCCTCCTTGCACATCTTGCGAAGCACGCAAAGAATCACACCGCACTTGTGCGCAACGGTTCTATCTTCCGCTTCCTCAAGGGGATGCATCGCGTCCAAGACGACGAGGGAATCGTACTGACTAACTGCACCTTTGTGATGTACTGCTTGACGGCTACTCAAGAAGGGAGCGAGCTCCTCGCGAAGGAGCGCGGGATCGAGGACATTATCCAGCTCGCGCGCGCGCGAAGCCAAGATGCAGAGGCTTGCTCACCTTCTCTATCAATTCCAGTGTCACTGCCGACAGATCTACACGCTGTCCAGGAGCTATGCATGCAGACACTGTGCCGAGTCTCGTCCTACCTGGGTCTGGAGAGTCGGTTAATCGAGCAAGGTGCGATCCAAGGCGCCATGGTACTCGCACTCGTCAAGACGGATCGAACTAGCATCAAGGCTCTTTGCGTCAAGATCTTGGCCAACTGTCTCGTCGCAAAGTCGTGCCTGCGCTCATTGATCGACAACGGCGTCATTTGGGCTCTCTCATCACTCTGTCTCGTATCCTACCCCGCTTCCGAGATGGACACGTACGATGCGTGTGCTGTTTCTCTGTGCAATTTGTCCTCCGTGGCAACAATCATACCGAAGTTCCTGGATGCTGGGGCTCCTCGAGCGCTTGTACATCTACTCCAACAATCGGTCACGGCTCGGACACTGCTCATCGTTATCAAAACCATTGCGAACCTTGTCGCGAACGAAAAGATCTGTCAAGCCTTTCTCAACGAAGACATCGAACGGCATTTGAGGGTCTTCTTTGAGTCACCAGAGAGCCCCGATGAGATCAGACAGCTGGTTGCCATGGTGTTACTGCGCACGACAAGCATCAGTAATGATATCATATCGCTGGACCACCTGCGCAATCACGTGTTTCGCTGGATGGAGCAGATCGTCGTGATGAAAGAGGAGGAGCTTGTGCGCAATTGCATACTCACAGTTCACGACCTCACGTGCAGCCCGTCGATCGACGCCAAGGAGCTGGATGCGCCGCACGTACTGCGCATCCTTGTGCAGGTTTTGCACCGCCACCAGCACAGTATCGACATTGTCACACTGTGTCTGTCCGTGGTGTACAACCTCTCTTGTGAGCTGGCGCTACTGCACCATATTGTCCAGTCGGACATTATGCTTTTCCTTCGTCAGCAAGTCCCAACACAAGCGAGCCCACCTCACGCTAAAAGCGATTCCCAGGCTGTAGCCGACAGCACTAAGGGAGAAGGCAAAAAGATTCCAGTCTTGGAGGCCGCGCAAGCAGCTCTATCCCCACAGAGGAGCGCTGCAGTAAGGCTCTGCTGCCTCATTCTTCACAACTTGAGCTGCAGCGCCGCCGCTCCGGATGCAATTCATCGTGACGCGGTATTGGTCGAGCTCGTTCGGTTTCGAGCGCCAGCGTTACTCCACAACCTCTACTTCTCCTCGTACGGCGATCTGAAAGAAACCAGCGCCATTGCGCTGTGCAACATCGCCGTCGGCAAGGTCAACTCGACTAGGATACTCGACGACGACGCGCACAAAGTACTAGTGGATGTTATCTACACGCCTTGTTTCCGATCACACCATGTGGCGCTCTTCTCAGCCGTCTACCGAAAGCTCTGCAGTGCCCCCGGAAACCAGCCGCGTCTTCTGGCTGCAGGGATCGTGAAGTCAATAGTAGCGATGCTCTCATACCCTGAGATCGACTTGGCAGCGACGCGGAACCTCTTAGAGACACTGTGTCTGCTGTCGAAGTGCACGTCGTACTCGCAACAGCTCGCGGACGACGGCGTGCTGCCTTGCGTGATTGCGATTGCGGAGCACGGAACGACCTGCAGCGAGCTCCAAGCGTCGTGTTTCGAGATCATTTCCAATCTGTGTGCGTTTGGGTACGACGATGGAGCGCTGGCGGTGGACCAGTCCGAGATGAACATCATCAGCACGCTCATGAAGCTGTCGGAGCGGCACGGCGGGCTCCATCAACGACCAAACGGATCGAAGCAACACACGAGCGTTTCCGATTGCTTCTACGCGCGCGGTCACGGACAGCCACTGCCTTTTCCTGAGTTGCTCACATATCTGATCAAGAGTCCGTCGTCCACGATGTCACTCAAGAAGAACCTGGAGCTGAAGGCCACCTACTCGGTCGCTGCCCGCAAATGGACGTCAAACGCACAGCCGACGCCCAAGGACCCACCAGCTCTGGAATGCCAGGAGCTGCCGATGGCGGATCCAGCTCAGGCGATTCCGTCCAGTGTGAAGGCTCAGATCGCGCGGATGGCGCCATTGCCACGCGAGTCACTCACTCGAAGACAAGCCTCGCAATCTACAAGCACCAAGGAGCCGTTCACGAAGCCACTCGAGCCACTTCACGGGCGAGGCAACGCCACTCCGATTGTTGCCACGATAGCGAAAGAGACGTCTGTGACTGGAACCCTCCAAGCCGCGCCAGGGAGGCTACTACGCTCGCCCGGCGCCGCTGCGAAAGTGGCACAGTCGAGACTGCATCGAGGTGTATCCGACCGACACATGGACATCAGGCCGAACGACTCTTTAAGTCAACACAACTAAGTAACTAGATTTCCACCGCTCGCGTCGCGAGCGCGCCTACCTTCTGGCAACGACCTAGAATACGGGCTGGACCGTGTGAGCACGTTCGAGCCGAAACTCCCGGACTCACGCTTTCTCGCTCTCTACCAAGTTCTTGAATCGCACTGAAAGAACTCTGGTCGTGGTCGTTCTTCGAGCAGCCCCGTTGCCACGTGCAGGATGTTCAGCGAGGCGTTCGCGTCACGATCCCAAAAACTCTTGCAGCCAGTGGATTACACTGCAAAACGTTTCGGTATGTGGCTTTGGCATTCGGTTTGCCGTTCA
>JAADYC010000746.1:0-14215 GCA_023338135.1 Phytopythium kandeliae
GCGCCGAGAGACGGCTGCGCAGTCGTTTGAGCTCGTCTGGTGGCAGCTGGAGATCTTCCTCGGTCAGTGGCAACGGCTCGCGCGGTCGACGGCGGAGTCGTGGAGGACGACCCACTTCGGTCGGCTCGTGCGGAGGTGGTGGCGCTCTCGATATAATAAGTTCTGCAACGTCGTCTTGAGACACCGTCGGGGGCTCAACGTGGATGGGAACTTGATTGCTCATCGTCGCGGCTGCCTGTAGTCGTGTCCGGGGAAATTGAAAACTGAGCTTGAGCGTCTGGGACGCGGTGGGCACCGTGCATTGAAATTGAAGCCACGGCGGTTAATTGTCCACGGCATTCTGGCGCTTGAAGCTTTCTCTGCACTCAATGGCTTTTAACGCGTGTTAGTAGCTTTCGTTCATGCCCTTCGTTGCAGCCTCGCTCGTCAGGGCTTGATACAGGCTATGCCCACGCTGACCAGAACGAAGCCAAAAAGTGTAGCCCTCATCTCAGAGCGTCCTCGTTGCGTATAATACCGGTAACGTATCGTATCTCCATCCCTCTGGCAAGTGTGCACACGAACGGAAACGATCTGGAGCTGGCTACTTATTGGTCGCGCGAGCTGGCGAGCGGCAGTGGTAATTCACCCACGCGGTATACGCGGCGCCAATGCTTGCACGCCAACCAATAAACGCGCCACATTGCAAGTATTGGCGTGCGTCGCTGAATTGTTGACCCACGTTGGTCGGTGCGGTCACCCAAGCAAGTTGCTATTGTGTGCCCATAAACTGGAACGATCTCCTCATGTTGAAGATGCTCGTCAGATCCTAACAAAACAAGGTGCCTTGAGCCATTGGACGTGGCTGGCGCGAAAGACTGCTCGCTGAAAATATACCGTGATTTGCCATTTTTGTCAATTCAACGCGACTGAACCTATCTGCTCGATCTGTTCGATCCGCTTGTAACTCCAGAAAAAGAGGTACAAAAGGTGTCGTCCAAAGGATAGTCGCCTCATTCGAGAGCCAATGCAGCAAAGGTATCTGCGGGAGGACGCACGCCAACCGAATCGAAGCGGCGAGAACTGTTCACCCCGACTTCGTGGAACCGCCAGCCTCGGCCAAGAAAAGTTCCAAGCACGCGATGCGTCGTTGCGCCTCCGCTCCAATCGCCGCAGGTCCGGCTTCAATCGACGCTTGCTCGGGCTGGAACGCATAGAACTTGTCGCCTGTGCCCTCACTCGCCGTTTCCACCGTGAACCCGCTCCACAGCAGCAGCTCATTCGCGGATTCTTCGCCCAACGACGCGACGTTCGCAACGAAGAACTTGTTGCTGGCGCGGATGCGCTGGAACTTGCGCTCGGATGGCTGGGAAGCAATGTTCGACAAGTACCGCAGCACTACAGAATCATACGGATAAAAGTTAGGAAATTTATCTCCATACCGGTGGCGATGGAGAGGACTGCTGCTTACTTGCGGATGCCGCGCTACGACTTGGGTTGGGTGTCGATATCAATAACACGGTTCGAAGATGCTCCATGATGACGCCTGCGCCGCACAGCCATCACGGTAGCATTAGAACCTGGGTGGAGAATCGACCATCCCTCGTAGTGACGAAGTGACGTACTCGATCGCAAGGGAGGTACAGTTGACGCGCCGTCCACGACAAACGCCACCGGATCGGTCAGGTGGTCCCCAACCTTGAACGCAATCGCGCGCACCTCACTATCCGGGAGGAAATGGATGGCAAAGTTGCCTCCGCCGCTGCCGCCGCATTGCACCTCACGACCGAAGTTTGTGCGAAGTGTGATGCTGTCCGTCCACGCACCCTTGCGTCCGCGGACTTCCGCAACGTACTCATCCGCGGAGAGATCCAAGGTTGCAGTAGGGGACGCCGCCTTCCTGGCTGCTGCGTTCCCGAATAACGCACCAATCACGACTGCATCCGCGGCATCTCGAGGGATCGTTGACGCATAGATGAACTGGATACCGTCCAAAAACCGGTCTCCCCACACTGAGCAGGCGCGACATCACACGTCAGATCGCGGGAGTAGGCCACACCATCGTCAAATACACGCATGTCACTCACTTTGGATCCGTGAAACGCGGTAGCCCGACCTCACGGCAGCGACCTTCTCGGAGCATCGCGTTCCGGCAATTGCCCCGCTCGGTCCGTATGCTGTCAGTGGTGGGGCCGACACAAACCGTTGACTCACTTCCTTCGACAGCTTGGCAGCATCGTCGGCAGAAACAAAAGGAAAGATCGCCAAGTGGCTGATGGCAACTGCGGCAGATAACTCGGTGCTGATACTCGATCGCGGGTTTGTGATGATCATCGATTGCGTCGAGTTACCTTGAAACAAGTCGGTATCACCCATTCCAGCATTTGCCGTCTTGGTACCGTCGACGAACACATCAATCTCGTGGCCGGACATAGCGACAGCGATGGCTCCGTACCGATTGAACTCAATCGCAGCCGGACCTGACCGCATCTGCTCTGACCCGCCTGCATTGTACTTCAGGTGCCACACAAACTTCCCAATGGCGCAATCTCTTGTCAATCCGAAGCTGAGGGGTGAAGAGCTGGCGTGTGACGGAAGAATTAGAATCTCTAAGCAAGTCTGTCGGGACTGCTTTGACGGCGTATCACCACGGGTAGGAGAGAGGTCGTCAATGCGGAAGAGAAATGACGCCACAAAGCCGCCGTCAAACGCTCCAGTCTGCACACGAAGCTGCTGACCAGCGAGTAGCTGCATCCCATAGGAGCGCTCGTCTCCGTTGTCTCTCGTCGGGATCCGAAAGGGCTTGTGTAATGCACCGCCATCTTCAACAATGTGGTGGTCGTAGCCAGAGATATCGACGATGCAGGTTCCCGAGCGAGCTCGAGGTGGGTCCTGCAATGGGTAGTACGCAGTCGGGCTGTGACCAAGCACAAAAGCACGGAGGTCGTGCGACTCACCTGTGCACAGCAGCAGCGCCAGCGCTTCGGCCGCGATTGGCGAGTTGTTCAGGTCTCCAACAACTTGGATGGCGCTCGCAGCCCTCTCGGTGGGGTCTGACGATTTGATCTTTGCCGATTGCGACGATGCTCGAGCACAGTAAGGGTTCAGGCAAGCTTCGTTCCCACACCCAACTACCAAGTTCCGGAAGATCTGCTGTAGTATTTCAGCCTTCGACGGTATCTCATTTGCTCCAGGGTTGAGTTGCTGTTGAACAGAGTCACTCGGTGCAGCTATCTTCGAACCGGACTTCCCGTCTTCCTGGCGCTCACTCTTCCACTCGCTTGACCCCGACACTCGTCCCTTTACTTCGCTCTTCTTCGCGGACCGTCCTCTTTTCAGCTCGTCTTGCTCAACCTTTGCGCGTGCTTCAATAATTCTCACGCGCTCAGGTGAAAGCTGTTGCCGCAAGCTCTGGTTCATTTCTTGGATGGTTGAATTGAGCCAGTCTTCACTGACATCACGGCGCCTAGCACGCAGAGCGTCCCAGTTTTGAGTGTACCGTTGCGCAGTGTCGACAACCTCTTCACTTGAGAACGAGAAAATGTACGACAGCTTCTTGCCCCAGCCAACCTCGTACGTCAGTGGACAGTCGAGCTGGTCCTCGCACGAGTCGCAGTGAAGCCATCGCTTGAAATGATTGGAGTACACCTCTG
This sequence comes from Phytopythium kandeliae, assembly GCA_023338135.1. Lineage (NCBI taxonomy): Eukaryota > Oomycota > Peronosporomycetes > Pythiales > Pythiaceae > Phytopythium > Phytopythium kandeliae. The sequence continues at coordinate 3,633 of JAADYC010000746.1, forward strand.
TCCAAACATGGTCCGTTACGTCCAGTACGTACCGCGCCTCAAACCCCATGGCGCGACAGCAGAGAGTAAAGCAGTTCGCCCATTCCCCGCATCGACCCGTTCGAGTCGTCAAAAGCTTGACAGGATCGTTGTAGCGAGGAAAGCGCGTGAAACTGCTGCAATTGGGACATTGATAGACTTCGACACGACTCGCGTGACCCGCAATTTCCTCGGCAGTCGTGGGTCCTTCCGTTCGAACGGCGCGGGTCTTGTCGTGGTTGCATGAGGCACATCGCGGTTGATTCATCCAAGTGAAGAACTCGCGTTTGAACCAATGCAACAGCTGCTTCACAAGCTCGTCTTGATACAGCGGCATTGGAGATGGGTTTCCTCGCGCTCTCTCCTCCAAAAGTTTCATAGGGATGTGCTTCAGTGCCTCTTGCTGCATCGTCTTGCTTTCGTATGATCGTGCTCGGTGGATGCCGTCTTCCAATCGCTTCCTCATCGACGGCTCATGCCTATGGTAGTGCGCATCTAGCACTGCGAGGTCCTTCTTCTTGCGTTCATTTGAGAGAAGCAACCGCTCGGGTAGTGCTTGGGCGATGGAAGACACTGCGTTGCCGGATATGAAGCGGCTCGCAAACAGGCACTCTCCAAAGTCGCTATGCTCACGACCAGAATCGCAGGCAAACCCTCCGACCGGCGATACCTGATACCAAAGGTAAATAGCCTTCGTGCCAGCGCCAGCACCACTGCCGTTCACATTTGTCGGAATCTTGATGAACCGCTTGCCTGGCGGCTGCTCGTCGCCGTAGACGACTGCGATGTCCGTGATTCCGAGTCTGTCCAGCTTACTGCTCACGTCAGCAAGCGGGGTGCAACTGAAGCACAAACGAATGATCCCGTTACCGCTGTCGGCCGAGACTGACTGATCGATGTACGATATCGACGCCGTAGCTTTCGTAGACTTGTCTTCTCCCATCGGCTCCATACGTGAAGAGCGCTGTGGGATTATCTGCGTCAACACGCGAGAACCACCACGTCGCACGCATAGGTAAACGTAGTCGCCGTCTGAACCAAGGTTGAGGTCGTTGGAGAGCTTCGTATATCCAGCAGGTGCTGCCACGTCGACTTCGCCTGCGACCAGCGCGATGTCCGATATGAACTGCGACGATACAGCAGGCAACTCGCTCCACTCAAGCGGGTTAACCGGCTGAAATGCTGCGAACAGGAAGTGATCGGTACGTCAGACCAAGCACTAACAGAGATAAAATACTGGCGCAGAACCATGGAGCACCTGTGGAGCATGTTCGCGCACACGGCTCGCACACGAGCATTGATCCGCCGTCTGACCTGCGGAACGCGCTCTGTACTACCGGCGCATCGCCAAACGAGCACTTGGTGCAGATCTCGCGCCAATCCAGCGGCGCTCCGCTCGCGCCACTGCTCTCCACTAGGAAGAGACGCACACGATGATCTTTCTTGGCTGAGAACATGGGCGAGAAGTCTCCCCCGGGGCGACTCAGCACCGCTCCGTCAGAAGAAATCAACGTCTGCTCATCTGGCGCCAGACCAACGAGCGACATGAGCTGGCACCGGAGCAAGTCGAGCGATACGAGCACGGCATCCGTTCCATCATCGCTGCTCACTCCTGTCGTATCGATCGCATACCTGACGTATTCCCATCAACAGAACGCGCAGCATCGAGTGTCAGTCGCTCCAGATCGAATTGCGCTGGGACGATACGTGTCTGCCGCGTCACGCACTCTTGGCCATCGAATACGACGACGAGCTTGACGCGATCCGCGCCATCGTCGTCGCCCCCCTCCATTTCACCGACGATTCTGAAGAAACCTCACCAAAGCAACGCCTAGGAATGAAACAAACGTTTTGTTGAAAATGAACGTTTGTTTCCTGAGCGTTGAAGTGTTCCTCCCGCGACGTTTCGCGCATTTCCACCGACACCGCCAAGATGCACCGAGTCGCAGCGACCAAGCCGCTGGGAGAGCAACAAGCACGGCGCTTGCGCCAACTCCGCGAAGCCAACGACCGGTATATCCACCGTTTGCACTTGTCTGCGGGGGCGGGAAGTGCCGGAGCGTCGCCCACGGAACGGTGCGTTCCTCGTCCGCGGAACGCATCGACGGAAGAGAACAGGACACCTCGTAGCGAGCGCGAGCGCACAGTAGAAGCCGTAATCGAGGCGAGAAGCGGAGCGAATGGGAGAAGTGCGACATCCGCAGCGACCAGACTGCGCGAGAAGATATCCGCTGCGCGGAGCGGCATCCAGACTGAGCGAAGCGAGCGATCTCCGTGTGACGCAGACATCGCCCACCGCCGAGCGCTCTTGCCGTCGCTTGAGGCACGACACCATGGTTCTGAACCGATTGAACCGATTGCGTCTGGAAGCAGCAATGAACCCAAGCGCATGTCTAAGACACGGAGGATTGTGGCGGTCCGTCGGCAATATGCGCTCAAGAGCGGCGGCAATGAATCTCATTCTTCCCACCAGAAACGCCGAATGGGAAAAGACGAAGCCGAATGGATGGAAAAACAGATTCAATTCTTGCAGCGGGCGTCGGCGCTAGAGAGGGAGTGCCTCAACGCGTGGCGGTCGTTCTATTCGAGCGCAAGTACAACCAGCACGTCGTCCCCGTCAAACGCGCCAAACCTCATCAACAAACAGCGGGAAGAGATAGGTTCTGCAAGAACCCAAGACAGTCGTGCTCTCCTCCAGCAACTCTCGACTCTCCGACAAAAAGCTACCCGAATTTCTCTGAAGGTGCTCGAGATGAGAAACGGCACACAATTCTACTCTGAGCTGGAGGAACTCATCGAGGACATGGAACAGTCGCTCTCAGCATTTCGAGAATCGCAACTGGAAACATACGAGAAGTATGTCCTTGAGGAAGGTATCCTAGAGAAAGCTATCAACGCTTTTGTTTCGAAAATGGAGAGCTGGGACCAGAACGACCACGAAATGCCACATCGCTCTCGACGATTGGAGGCAATTCAGAGCAACAGACTGCGGGAAAAAACTCAAAGCCAAGCGAACAGCAACAGCGAAGCAGCGAATCAAAGCAACAACGATGGAAGTTATACGGACGAGCCAACCGACGACGAGTTGGTGCGTCGTGTGCGCTCTCTAAACGATGCAATCATGCATTCAGGTGGTTTGAAGGACGGATGGGACGACCGAGATCACGCAATTTTTCTCCGCGAGCTGTCGAAATCCGGACTGACTGGTGCCTCCTCGCTTCGGCGAAACGAGTTAGCTCAAGATGGACAATCTCCAGGATCAAATCAATGTGTGCACGACCTTGGTAATCCGAGATCTGGCACTGGGAGCAACGTTGACTATGAGACGCTGGTAGCGAGATTTATTCGGAAGTGCACAACAAAGCTGATGACCAAGACAGCCGACGGTGTTCGTGCTCACTGGAGATGGTACATTGGCTATACGAAGCTCGTTGAGGAGAAGAAGCGCGTAGTCGCAGAATGGAAGGAGCGAAAGGAGAAACAGCGTCGAGAATTACTCTCTGGCACGGACAACTACGACACTATCGAGGAGCAATCGGTTAAGGCTGAGGATAAACGACGCACAAAGACCAGTCCTGACAAGGAAGGTGGAAGCCCAGACGACGACAGGACTGCCAAGCAACGAGCAAGGAAGGCTCAGCGTCTGCGAGAATGGAAGGAGCAGAAGCGACAGCGAGAGCTTGAATTCGAGAGGGAGAAGCAAATGATTGAGGAGGAGCGCGAGGCGAAGGTACAGCAAGATAGCTTTACTCGACTGGTGGCATTGTTTTCACGTCCGCTTGTGAACTTGATTGACAGAGAAAGCAAGCACACCTCAGCGCAAAACAGCAGCTATTGCTGTACAAGTTGCAACAAGAAGAAGAAGCCAGTCTATTGGCATCAGCCGCACGCGAGCAGGCGACCACACCGTCTCCGGTGAGAGCTGCTTGTGCTAGGGCCAGGGTGCGCGAAGTATAACCGTCTCTGTCATTGTGCGTTGGCAGCCGAGAAAAGAAGAATTGAGGGAGCGGTCTCGCCAAGCCATTGAGCAAGCAAAGGCGAAGCGCGCGCAGCTCGAAGCGCTGGAGACCCAGCGGAAAATCCAAACGACACTGCCACCTCGACCAGAATCAGCAAAGAGGATGATCGAAACGAAGCTGAAAGAATCGGACAGAACTGCTGTATTCCAAGCAACAGAAAGCTTCAAGGCGCGCGCGCTCAGCAAGCAAGAATTGCAGAAGAAGTCGCGCGAGCGTAAACGCCAGAATGCTCATGACACGTATATCCCAGGTGGCGACGTGGCATCTGAGGTGAAGGTGAAGAGTTTTGGGCACATTCCGATCCAACCCCGCGCCATCCCAGCATGGCGGAGACAGCTGTAAAGCTCATTGAAGCCAAGCGGCGAGGTGCAAACGACAGCACATTCATAAATACGACACGGATCCGAGAACGCGAACGGAATGGCGTTATGTGGCCGGGTTGTGCTCGGGACAGCCTTTGCACTTGCACGCATCGCCGCAAGTGCACTCGCGTCCGTTGGACATGCCGCAACCTGGAACAGCCCACCCAATTGCGAGCGCTGCGGTGTGCGCCACTGTCATCATGTACCGAGGGCACGAGTTCTGCGGACATTCGTCCATGTCGCACGTGTGAGATGGGTCGCGATCGATGGAGGCAGGCCCCATCGGGCTTGAGCTGCTAACGAAGCCGCTTGGACCGAAGCGTGGCGACCAGCCCAACTGGGGCTGTGACGAAGGCTTCGAGATCTCGCGGTCGTCCGACACATCGAAGAGTGTAAACCCCGCGCGCATAGCAGCGCTGATCAAAGTGGAGGAGTCGGCGAGCGTGGCGCCAACGAGGATCTCCGACGACTCGACGAGCAGCACCAGCTCTTCAACTCCCTCGACGAGCACCAGCGCCTGCTTTAATGCCTCCCCACGCGATGACAGCGCTAGCTCGGCGACGCGCAGGCGGAATTGGCGCGCCAGAGGGGTCACTTCGGCTGCAGCAACCTCGAATCCGACAGCAGTAATAGCCTCGCGCAGGTCATCAACGTGCATCTCCCCGCGTACCGCGACCTGGCGGGCTTCGAACGCGAGCTCCGCCCACTCGACCTTTTCGACGGCGTGCACAGCCGTCATGACCGTTGCGCCGCAATTTCCTGGACACATCATCCCTTCCACTGTGAGTACGATCTCCTTTCGTGCCCACTCGAGGTCCGATTCGTCGAGGATGTCGACGCGGCATAGCCCCAAGTTGACAACCGATGATAAAGAGGACCGCAGGCTAACGGACGCGTTCGTTCGGGCGACCACCAAGCACGAGCCGCTCTCGTCCGCAGTCGAAGGCGAGGACGAGTCGGGCAGGGCGTGAGTGCTGCGGACGACTGGAAGCGCTGCAATCATCGAGACGACCGTGCCGACCGGAAGGCCACTCGCCGCTGCCTTGCCGAGGAGCTGCACCTGTAGCAGGGTCCGCTTGATGCCGCCGCAAGGAGCGCGCTCGCCTCGCTGGCCGGTATTGGCGTCTGTGATGCTCAAAGCCGTGACTTGACCAAGCATCATCGACGTGCTGGATGTCGGCGACGAATGGTTGCACGTGCACGTCCCGAGGCAGTTGCACCGGCCGCCGTAGCTACGCGAGCAGCCGTTGTCGAGGCAGTTGGCGACCTGGCTGCCTCCGCATGGCGCATCCAAGCTGCTGTTGTCGTTCGCGAACGCTGGCTTGGGTGTCCCGACGTCTCCCAGCTCTCCCAAGAACGGCCGATTCGCCAACTCCACGCGGCAGTCGACATCTTCGGTCGCTGCGGCTGTCCACTCGCCACTTGTCTTTGCGACTTGCTCGGCCGCTAGCACCAGCGCCAGGGGCTTCTCCCCATGCGGTAGGTCGATCGGCGAGAGCTTCTCCTTCGCGCACAGTCCGCACAGCGCGCCGTCGCCGCTGGAGCGCGCGAGTCGCCGGCAGTTGGCGGTGCTGCATACCCTCGCGCCGCCATGGTCGGGGCAGAAGCCGGTGGCGCCGCGCGCTGGCTGGCCGCACGCGGGCTTCTTGCACCGCTTGGCGCCGCCGTGCGCTCGGCACTTCCCGCCACCCTGGTCGATCTTGGTGCACCCAGGCTCGCTGCAGCGCTTGCCACCCCCGTGGGCTGTGCAGAAGCCACCGCCGACGTCCGCCTTGGGGCATCCGGACGATTGGCACCGCTTGCCTCCGCCGTGTGCGCGGCACAGGCCTCGACCGGCGTCCACCTTGGCGCACCCGGGCACGTGGCAGCGCGCGCCGCCGCCATGCTTGCGGCAGAAGCCGCCGGTCTGGTAGCCCTTGACGCAGCCGGGGAAGGAGCACTTCTTGCCGCCGCCGTGCGCGACGCAGAAACCACCCCCGGCGTCCACGCGACTGCAGCCGGCGGACGAGCACTGCTTGCGCGCGCGCCGGCTAGAGGGCGTGCCGGATGCGGCGGAGGACGGCGTAGCCGGCGCCATTGACGTGCGAGGATCGAGCAGGCGGTCCAGCCACGCGCCGAGCGAGTTGCGGTGGTCGCGGCGTCGGCGTCGGCGTCGGCGTCGGCGTCCGAGGCGAGGTGTCAACAAACACAGTGCTTGTTGGCTGCAGACTGTCGTCAATCGCTTTAGCTCTCCAGTAACCCGAGCCCACTTGATTGTAGTAGATGTTTGAGCCTACTTGGTCTCCGTAAAGATGCGAGCCCACTTGGTTTCAGTAAAAACGTCAAGGCAGACGCAAATGGGTCACAAAATGACTCTGTATGCTCTGCACCGACAGAATGAGCGTCTGCGACGACACGTCGCTCTCCAGGAACGCGGCGATGAGCTTGTCGCCGGCCAGGCGGAGCCGCGCGCCATCGAAGAAGCAGGAGTGACACACGGCGTGCCGTTCATCCGAGCATGAGCGCGAGCAACTAGAACATGCTTGATAGTGCGGCGGCAAGTTGCTGAGCTTGGCAAGCAGTCCACTCGCGCAGTGCTACAACCCAAGCGATGAAGTCAACACTCACTCCAGCACTTGTCCACGTCATCCACCTCGACTGGTTCGACGAGAAGGATGGCATTGTGATCCGTGCCACCAACATGCAGTCACGTGGCGGGTGTATGCTAGCAGTACTGCTGCCGAGAGGCCGTCACCCTTCAGTCAGAACTTCGAAAGCGGCAACGCGTGAGTGGGTGTCTTGACGGAGCGTGTGTGTCGAACAACTCCAGTTCGCTACGTACACGCGGAGGCAGGCGCCATACTGCGCCAGGCGTCAGTCTTGATGTTGACCGAAGACGAGCGCGAGCACCGACTACGTGAAGAACCGGGTGGCATTCTGCTGCTACTGCTGCTATTGCTTGTTTTCTGACTGGCCGATCGACTTACTTTCTGCCCTTCGCGTCCCGACTGCAACGTCCTTCGCATATAACCGAGCGTAAGAGCAGCAAGCGCGGTCTTGGCAAGAACAACGCACAACCGTCGTCTGCCTAGTACTGTGCCACATTCAGGCATCCTAGTCTCGGCCACGCCAGCGCCGCAGCTGCAACTACAGCTACGGCTATCGCTGCCGCGCGGTGGCGTCGTCCGCGAGGTGGAGGCCAAGTGCGTGGCTCTGCTGGAGCTCCCTCGCTTGTGTCCGCAACCCGCGCAACCCGCATACTTCCGGTTAGCGCGCGACTGCGATGTGGGGCGACAGCTACGACTCTGGCAAGCATGGTTACCTTCGTCCAGGTTGAGCCGGAAGTTCCAGTTTTCGAGCTCGCGGACCTCGACCTCCAGCTCCTTCTCGCTCAACGATGCCAGCGCTGAGACCACCACATAGCATACACCCACACCCGCGCATGTGTTCGATAGATCTTCAGCCTGATGGAAGGCAGCGAAGCGATAGCGTGCCGAACTGTAGCGCGCGCACCGATCCACTCGCGATGGTTGGGACCGCGCGCGGCGCTCTGACGCGTCAGAAACTCGTGCAGCGCCTCCATCTCCTTGTCCAGCGGTACCGTCGGCGGCGTCGTCTGTGTGTGCACGTAGCCAAACCCACACGGGCATACTAGAGTCACAACTCACGCCCGCGCGCGCGCGGAGCGAGCACCTCGCCGCCTACTTCGGGGACGTCCATGCTGGTGCTTCGAAAGTAACTCTCGGAGTAGTCTCGCAGCGTACCTCGCGGGTTCGCGCGACCTTCAGTCCACTTTCAGTCCACCTTCGCGCCACCGCCACCCGCTTTCGTCCGCCTCCTGTGCGCGTCATGCGTTTCCCACCCAGCACCCTGCGCCGCTGGTTGATGGCCTCGCCCTTCATCGCGGCGCCAGGAGCCTCCGCCCGCTCTGCCCTCGCCTCGCGCGCGTCGCTAGTATGCTGCGGGTAAGGACATTGGCGTCGCGCTCTGCGTTCCGTGCGTGGTCGCGCGGTCGGCGGCCGTTCCTATCGTTCGTGGCGCCATCCGAGTCGCTGGTCAAGTCGCACCGCGAGCGCAAAGTTGTGCCCTTCTCGTGCGAGCAAATGTACGACGTGGTCGCGGATGTGGACCGGTACAGCGAGTTCCTGCCCTTCTGCGTCGACTCGCGCGTGCTGCGCCGGCCCAACGACAACGTCATGGAGGCCGCGCTGCGGATCGGCTTCCGCGTCTTCACTGAGTCGTACACGTCCCGCGTCCTCATGGTTCGGTGCGTTCCGTCGCTCTGGCTCACTCGCTACCTTTGCCGCGGACGTTGACGGCCTGACGTCTCCACGGACACGCGTACGCTCTGCTGTGCGTGTAGACCCAGCAAGATTGTCATTCGCTCGATCGAGTCGCCAACGTTCAAGCGTATCGAGAGGTGCGGTCGCTATGCTAGGAGAGCACGGAGCACCGCGTGACGAATCGCCGCTAACAACGCTGTGCCCGTTCACAGCGAGTGGCTGTTCAAGCCGGTGGCGGGCTCACCTGACTCGTGCGAGATCGATTTCACCGTCACGTTCGAGGTCGCGTCGTTCCTGCACGCGAGCGCCATCCAGCTCTTCTTCGACGACGTGGCGCTCACGCAGCTCAACGCATTTGTCTCGCGTGCCCGCAAGGTATACGGGGCCGCCAATCGTGCACGGAAGTTTGGCGGGTCCTTTCCAGCGGCTGCTTCGTCCGCCGCGCCTCAACCGAGTGGCATCAGTGCGAGCTCGGACGCTTCCACGCCAATCGCATCCACTGCGCCAGTGGAGCATGCGGATCTGAGATCCTCCACGTCAGTCCCTTCGCCGACGCGTGATCCGGTGTGCTCCACACCGGATGAGATGTCCGAGCGGGCTGCGCGGCGCATCAAAGGCGGTATCTCTCCCGAGGCATTCGACGAGATGGCGAGCATCTTCCGGCGGTATGCGAACGCGGACGGACAGCTCGACTATCGCGGCTTCCGGAGCGCCTGCGCCGAGCTTGGCGAGGTGTACCAGGACTTCAAGGACATCAGCGAGAGCTTGGTCATCTCTGGGGCGGTCTTCTCGTCCCTTGAGACGAGCGCGCGGCCGCATCGGGACTGGCTGTCGCTCGACGACTTCGTCGTCGGCGTGTACATGATGACCAAGGGCACGTTCGAGCAAAAGGCGCATAACCTGTTTCACCTGATCGACTCGGCCGGCGACGGCAAGATCAGCCGGGAGGAGCTCACGCGCGCGCTGCGGCGGCGCGTTGCGACGGTGCGCAAGATCTTCCCGGCGCTGCTGCGCGACCAGGTGCAGATCCAGCTGGAACTGGTGGAGGAGCAAGAAGGCAAGGTCAGCAGGTTGGAGTTGTCATCGGCGAGCAGTCAGGACGAGGCTATTGAGAAGGGCGTGCGGTCCCTGGACGCGCTGATGGTGGAGATCGAGGCGGAGATCCCGCTGGCTGTCAACCAGATCTTCCTCGAGGCCGACCTGGACCAGGACGACTTCATCAAGGAGGATGAGTGGCTCCTCGCGTGGCAGGCGCATCCTGAGTTCGTCGAGCTACTCTCAATCGACGGGCTCAAGAAGGTTGCTCAGTGGGCTGCCGTCGTGCGCGGAGGCGGCGAAGGACAGGGCGGTGGCGACGGCGCCGAGGACGGTACAGGCAGCCCGGACACGCGACTCACCCATGTTGACTAGACAGGGGAGGTCGAAGCGCTGCCGAGGCGACAGCAGGTAGCTGGCAGCAGTCCCTCCTCATGTGCGTGCGTTGGCGAATGCAATCAAACAGTTTCAAGATGCGTCGAGACAGCAATGCGGACTGGCATTGACACGATGGAGCCATCTTGTGCTGAAGAGAGCGACGCGAGTGGCTACACTTGTGTACCCCCACGTCCAGGACCCGAACGCCTCGGTTATGGGACCTCCACGGCCTCCTTCGAGCGAGGCGCGTTGCCGCCGCGTGGCTCTAGGGCACTCCGTCGGTCAGTTCCGTCGAGAAATGCTGGGGCTGCCATCCTTCGACAGTTCTCGACTGACCATGAGCCACGATTGCTCATTGCCGCACTAGTCCTCGCTGACCTTCGCACAGCTGCAAAGTAACGGACAGAATGTCCTACATGCTGAGCGCTGCTTCGTGAACCGGCGCACCTGGCCGTTCGTTGCTCTCCGCTCTCCGCTCTCCGCTCTCCGCTCTCCGCTCTCCGCTCTCC
>JAADYC010000747.1:0-14183 GCA_023338135.1 Phytopythium kandeliae
ATTTTCGCACGAGCGACTTCGCGCCACCTCGCAGACCGCTCGAGGCGGCGAAGCGAGCCATCGGCGCCGGCAGCTGACGCTCCCCGCCCTCGCATGCAGCCGACGCCTTGCGCGCGTCGAGAGCGTCGACAACGTCGAGAATGTCGAGAGAGCCTCTTGGTCTAACAGCGATTCGCACGCCAGTCCGAGAACTCTTGCGCTCAGTATACTTCCGCATGTCGCACGGTTCACTGCGGCTCCTCGCCCGTCTTCATCATCTCGTCTCTCGTTCCTCTGCAAGTAAGTATGCTGCTGCTTGTATGTAAGGCGCTCAGTCGCTCACGGTGCAGACCGCGTTTGGCGCGAAGAGCTCACGTGCCCAACACATGCGCGCTGCCGCCGCGTGCCAGTTGCCGATTGTCGCCGCAGGCCGCATGCTGAAGGATTGTCCGCAGCACCAGTGGGTCCGCCAGCGCTCGCTCGAAACTCGCCTGGCCTCGCCCTACGCCTCCTAGTCCGCTCGTCCGACCCCGTCGCCCGTCGCCCTCGCTCCACCATGGCCTCCCCGACGCCGTCGCTCGTCACGCTCGGCTCGGACAACCTCCAGCGCGTGCTCGGCTTCCTGCCGCTCGGCGACCGCGCGGCGCTGCTGGCGACGACGCGCGCGCTGCACGCCGCGGAGCCGCTCGCCACGGCCGCCGCGTCCTTCTGCGGCGCCTGCGAGCCCTGCCGCGCGCGAAGCCAGCACCTGTGCGTGCGCTGGCCCACGCGCCGCGCGAGCGCCGCCTTCTGGGCCGGCCTGCTGCGCGCGTCGCTCCCGACCGGGCTCTCCGAGCTGCGACTCGCGGGCTGCGCCGACCTGGACGCGCTCGCCGTGCTCGAGAGCGCGCCGGCCGCGCAGGCGCTCGCGTCGCTGCGCGTGCTCGAGCTGCACCAGTGCGCGCCGTTCGGGACGCGCGCGGCGCTGAGCAAGCTCGCGTCGCTCTGCTCGTCGCTCGTCGAGCTGCGCCTGCGAGACATGGAGGTGGACAGCGCCGCGCTGGCTCAGCTGCTGCGCCGCAACGCGCGCTCGCTGCGCGTCATCGACCTGCTGGGCTGCCACACCATCTCGAGCGCCGACGTGCGCGCGGTCGCGGCGCACTGCGTCTCGCTGCGCGACCTCAGCCTCTGGGGCTGCCACAACGTCGGGAACGATGCGATCGAGGAGCTCGTGCGCCAACGTCCGGGCCTGCGCCGCCTCAACCTGCGCTACGTGCACCGCGTGGACGACCAGGTCGTGGCGACCATCGCCCGGCACCAGCCCGAGCTCAAGGAGCTCAATTTGCGCTACTGCTTCAAGGTCTCGGACGCTGGCGTCGCCGCGCTCTGCGACGGGCTGCCGCTGCTCGAGCGCCTCAACCTCTCGCAGTGCACGCGCATCTCGGACGCGGCCATCGCGCGCGTCGCCGCGGCGCTGGGCAACCTCAAGGAGCTGCGCCTCTGGGGCTGCACGCGGCTCACGTCGGCCGCCGTGCGCGCCATCTCGACCGGTCTGCCGGCGCTCACGCTCGTCGACATCCGCAGCCGCGACCGGCTCGAGACGGTCATCGGCGGCCAGCTCGCGCTCAAGTTCCTCATCCAGACCTACCGCAACACGCTCGCGCAGTGGGAGCAGGCCATCGGCGAGCAGGACGGCGTCTTCAAGCGCCTAGACGACGTCCTGCCCGTGCCCGCGTGACGCTCGCACAGACGGACGCGCTGGCGCGTCGGCGCTCACTCGCCTTGGCCCCCTCCTCCGCTCCATATCTCCCTCGACATCTCCACCCCTCGCTCCCTCCGTGTTGTCTAGCCACCCCTCTTCGTATCGCTTGAGTGCATGTGCATGTAGTGAATGCACGCTCATAATCCAAACCGCTGGCCGAGTCGGCCAACTCATCGATCGACAGACCGCTCCATTCATCCACCACGCAATGCCAACGTCTCCTTCCTCCCCCCGTCGGGTGCTACGGCAGCAGCGCGGCCACCGACAGCGGCTGTAGCGACCGCCGCAGCAGCACGAGCGTGTGCAGGTCGTCGCAGTGCACGCGACTCGACGTGGCCGCCAGCGTGTCCCGCATGAACGCCGCGTTCTCCTGCTCGATCTGTCGACAGACAGACAGACGGACGGACGGACAGACGGACAGGCCACAGCGTCAGTCTTGGCAACCCGTTCGCGCCACCCCTCGTCCGTCGCTCGCGCCAGAGCGCTGCTTGCCATAGACCTACCGTCTTGAGCAGCTTCTTGTTGACCACGAGCCCGAGCGTCGCGTCCGATGCGTCCTGGTCGCCGTCTCCAGCCTCGCGCTCGTTCTCCTTGGTCTCCTCCTCCTCGCCCGCCGGCTTGGTCGCCGCCGCCATCGATAGCGCCATGGCCTTGGCGAGCAGCATGGCCTCCTCGTCACCGCTGCCAGTGCCGCTCGCGCTCGCGCTCGCGCTCGGGTGTTCGGCCTCGGCGCTGCCCTCGTCACTGCCGGCGCGCGCCGCAGACGCCTCGTAGTGCAGGCGCCGGTATAGCAGCAGGTAGACCGTGTCGGCCACCGTGTTGGACACGTGCCGGCGGAGCTCTCGCCAGCTCGACCGCTCCACCTTGGTGTCGTTAAACTTGATCCACGGCGCGCGCGGCGCGTCCTCGAGGTGCAGCTGCTGCGAGCGCTCGTCGCTCTCGCGGCAGAAGCTGTAGTAGTGGCCAGAGTTGGCCGTCAGCCCAGAGTGCACCAGCACGCCATAGAGTCCGTACTGGCGCTGGTCCGCTGTGGCGCCGGCCTCGCGCTCGTGTCCGCTAGTCATGTCGGCGTCCGGCGCGTCCTCACTGGCCGCGCGACCGCCGACCTGCCGCGCTTCCTCGTCGCTCAGCGCTGGCAGCGCCAAGTGCGCCGGGAAGGTCACATCGTGCAGACACTTGCGCGTCTTCTGGTGCGTCCAGTCGTAGTACATGCGCTTGAGCGTGATGATCAGATGCTCCGGCGGAGACGCGATCACCGTGTGCGCGCGCGACTCCGTCTTGGCGCGGCCGTCGCCGCACGCGCTACAGTGCAGCGCGTTGTCGCCGCCCATCGTGCGCGTCGCCACGAAGCGCTTGAGCATCGACGCCAGGTCGTGCTGCCACACACGCTCCGTGAAGACGAGGCGCCCGTCCTGCCACTCCGTCCCGTAGTCCTTCTTGAACGCGATGCGCACGTACGAGTCGCGCACGACGCGCCATGGCTCGCCCAGCGACGCCGACGCGCCTCTGCTCGTGCTGCGGCTCGCGCCTTTCGCGCTTGGACCAGCGCTGCTGCTGGCACTTGTCGGCGATGCTGCCGGCTTGACGATCGCCAAGCCAGTCGCCGACGAGGACGGCTCTGGACCGCTCCACCAGCCGTCGAGCTCTCCGTCTGCGTCACCCAGCGACAATTGAAACGGGTGGCTCGGCGGCACAACGTCCGTCATGGACGCCGCGCCGTTGCTATCCGAGGTCCAGACGCCGAGCAGCATGCGCCGCTGCGGCACAAGGCGACTCGCCGTCGAGAACAGCACGCCGCGCAGAGAGCCAGGCAAGTAGCCGTGAAGCACAGCGCCGAAGGAGCCCTCGACGCGGCGCGCCTCGACGAGCTGCTCGATCACCGCGAGTCGCAAGAAGCGGCCGAACGGCAGCGGCGAGTTCGTCAGTGACGACAGCTCGTACTCGCCATTCAATGCGTGCGCGAGAGGCTGCACCACGTCGCCGAGCGCGCACTTGGAGACGCACAGGTGGATGGCGACGCCCGGCGTGCCCTGGTTCAAGTTGGCTTCCATCCCGAGGGGCGTGTGCTGAATCTTGGTGAAGCCAGCGGGCACCGTGTCGGCCTGCGTACCGGACGTCCACATGAGCGCTAAGTCCATGACGCACTTGTCGCTCGTGGCGCCGTCCACGTCCGTGGGTGGCGACCCGCGACGGTAGCAGATGAACACGGGTACGCCCGCGGTCCCGTCGTTGAGATTCGCCGAGTGGCCGCCAGGAGTAGTCTGCACCGACACGTAGCCTTCCGGCACGGCGTCGATCTCGGCATAAATGACGCACACCTCTGACACGAAGCCCTCGGCAGGCTGGGCGTCTCGCTTCACGGCCAAGTACAGTGTGTGTGGCGATGCGGTCTGCGCCAGCAGGTTGCCTGTTCGGCCAGAGCATGTCTCTCGCAGAACTTGAGCTCCTTCCGGAACGCGCTCGTCGCCGCGGATGACCATCACCTCTGAGATTGGCCACTTGACTTTGATGTGACGAGACGTCTGCACACCTCGGATCGCGATCGGCGAGGCGGAGCGCGCCGTGTCACTCATCTTGCCTTCCATCGAGTACGCGCTCGTTTCTTGCTCACCCATCAGCGCGGCGCTCGATGGGCGGAGCTCCACGTCGAACAGCTGCGCGCGCGTCGTCTTGGAGCTTGTCCAATAGCCTGTCACGTTGTACATGAGTCCTGCGCTGGTATCACCTACAGCCTCCGTGTCATCAGCGCTGGGCACAGTCGAAGTCGGAGTCGGAGCCCAGGAAGTTCGCACCGTTGCGACCGCCATGAGTTCTCCCTTGTCGTCGAGCTCGCCCTTGATCAATAGAGCGTTCGACATCGGCTCGGACTCTGCCCGGAAGCGAACCGCTCTCCTGACGCGCTCGGTTCCGTCACCGCCCATCCAGTCGCCTTGCAAAGACGGGAGAGGCCTCATAGCACTTACAATCGACGCATCTGCGTCACTCGGGACTTCCGTGGCTCCGTGAAGCGGGACCACTGAAGCTCGAGACGGATACAAGTCAATCACTTCGTAGTCATTGTACTTCGGCACTTGCCTTGGTGCGCGGAAGACGTCGATGGCAAAGATAGGGTTGCCATGGCCGCGTCGAACCATCAGCTGCGGGGGCGTGGACATGGCGAGCTGGTTTTCTGCCTCCCCACTGTCCGACAACTCTGACATCGCGTCCGGATGGAATGACATGGGGCTTCCGATTGACTGCCAGCCACGCGATTGGAATTCGGAGACGTCCTTGCCCTCGACCAGCTTCAGATCCGTCAAGCACGGCTCGTTGCCACCAACCTTGAGCGCAAGATACTGCTTGGCTGCGTCGTTGTGGCTGAAGTTGAGCAAATGGTCAATCATGCGGTAGCCTGGGATGCCGCCATTCACAATCTGGATGTCGGTGATCGGCATATCGCAACGGTAGCACAGCAGCACACGGGAGCCCGCTCCTTGATTCAGATCGATAGGAATCTGCTTGAAGCCATCAGGTACCGTATCGTTTCCGTACACGACCTGAAGGTCAGTGATAGGAACCCCGTCTGGTTCGCGCCGGAAGAACAGGTATACTTGTTTCTTGCCGCCGCTTGTAGCGACTACAGCCGATGCTGCTGTTGACGACGCCGCCGACATCGGCACAGCAGTGCCCCCAACATTCAGATCCACTTCAACCCGTTCGTAACCTGGAACAGTTGGCTTAGGCTCCGAGAGCGGTGATACTTTGATCAGAATATCCGTGATCGGCAAGGCGTTGCTTGAGATATTCGCCGGACCTTCGTCGTCTCGCTCGGGCCGTCGCTTGAGGCACAGGTAGACATAAGGCGCGCCAGCACGATCCTTGTTCAGGTCAGCGTTCAGGCGCTCAAATCCTTGCGGCGTCTGGATATCCATGGATGACGACCCAGTGACCGCACGAATGTCCGTGATTGGCGTGTAACGGAGGTCGATCATGTTGAGCAACAGCTCCCAGAAGTACTCGCGATTCACGGATGTCTTTCCGCAAGACTTGCACGACAAAATGGTGGCCTGCTGGCCGCCAAATATCTCCGCAATGCGGTGTGCGGGGTCGTGTGTAGCAACCGCTGCGTCATGAGCTGGCTCGTCTTGGTTGCCGTTGGGATGAGACTGAGCGCGCTCGTTCTCGTGTTCGATGGCCTCCATCTCTTGCGTCATGCCATCCATCAAGTAGTGTGCGAAATCCGACGTGTCCTGCTGTCGTCCGCTCACGAAATCCGGCGGCAAGCAGCGCTGGAGGGCATGGGTGTCGATGAACGGCCGTTGCGACGATGTCATACGCGCAAACAACTCTTGGAGGCGCGGCAGCAGCAGTAGCTGTTGTTGTTGTTGTTGTTGCTGCTGCTGCTGCTGCTGTTCCTGCCCTGTCGTCGTAGCGGTTGACAACAGCAAGCGCCGCAGCGCTCTGGTCATGTAGAGCGCTTGGAGAAAGCTGTTCTGGTAGCACACGTTGGTCAGGTTCTCTTTCATGTTGAGTAAGCCGAGGTAGAACGGCTGGAACTCGCTGCTTGATCTGCGTGCCAAACTGTTGGCGCCGGTCGTTGGTTGACCAGAATGCGTCACTTCAGGCGTCGCCAGACCTCGGAAATCGCCAGCGTAAGGCGCTACGACACACTTCCAATCACCCGAACCATCGCCGCGGTACCACTTCCCGTCAAAACGGCCGCACGCGGGGTTCCACTGGAGCACACACGCATTTTCCTGTGACTGCGAATGCTTCTTGAATCGACCAGTCAGTCGCCAAGAGCCGTTCTCTGTGACCCTGGCGAGTCCATACACGTTGCCATCGCGCTCGAGGTAGGTTCCCTGCATGTACTCACCGACGAAGCTGTCACTGAGCGACAGCGTCATCTTGCCGGTTGTCAGCTCCCACACCGACTGCTGTAGCGTCTGCACATCAAGAGATTGACTTGTCGCCTCCGCAACAGTGCGCTTATATCCGTGCAGGAAAATGCCATTCCCGACAGCAGTCGACAATGGCTCAGCTGGAGCAACTGCAGCTGTGTCAGGGACAGCCGCAGCAACAGGAACAACGCCAGTGGCATCACTGTCGCTGGCACCATCGATCTCCATACTGATCGGATCGCTGGCAGTTCCGCTCTGACTAGGAACATCGGACGGATGGACGGCCTCGGCCACGGGAACCGCTCGCGTCGTCGAACACATGTGACACACTTGGTCGGACGCGCTGTTTTCCATCGTGCATGCCGAGCAAGTCCACGAGCCAGTTGCAGTAGGCGGGGTTGTCGCTGCAGCCGAGTACAGTGTCACGAGACCGTCCGACGCCTTCTTTTCCTCTTCTCCTGTCCTCGCGCTGCTCGGTCGAGGGGTATCGCAGATCGTGCACTTCGTTGCGCTTGGCTCATTCAGCATTGTACACGCACCACATGCCCAGTCCACTGGGATCACCGGCGTAGGAGAACTGGTTGTTTTTGGCTCCGCCAAGACTAACGCGCGACTTGTTGACATCACTGGCGCTGGAGGAGGGGCGCCTGAAGAAATTGCCAGCGCGCCATTTCCGCAAACTGAGCATTGGTTTCTCTCGAGGCCATTCACGACGGTGCACTTGCTGCAGCGCCAATGCAAAGCCCTCACTGGACTGTTGAGTGTAGGATAGTCTTGCTTCTTCACTGGCGTCTCGCATGTGCAAGCTCCCACGGCACGAGAGCGGCATCCGCATACGATTGTTGTAGTACCCATCGCGACGAGCTCGTGTCCTTCGTGACACAAAATCGCGCAGGTCCTGCAAATACCGTTGCTGTGAACGAGGTCGCACGTCTGGCAGCCGTACGCTTCCTGCTCGATTGCACTGCCATCGTTTGCCACTCGCGAGCACGTCGCTACATCGTCGCCGGAGTGGGGAGGAGCACCAGAGCTTTTATCCGTAGAAGTAGACATGGATCTGTAGACTCGATCAAGGATAGACGCAGAGGCTGGGCTATCACCATTGTCTTGACTCGCTGACGAATCTTCGGTCGCAACCAGTGACCAGGCTGTGAGCCGTCGTAGCGATACTGACCCATCGGAGCGATGCGACCGCGGAAATATCAAACCCGTCCGGATCGCAGCACCATCCTTCAACTGCATGGCGCGCTCCAAATCCACAGCACAGTCAAACTTGATGCCGTTTTCACCACCCAAGTTGACGGAGATGATACGCTCCGGCAGTGAATAGATGATCTTGGTCTCCAGATTCGCTGACCCGATTGCCGCAGAGATACCGTGAACCCGAGAAAGTGGGTAGTGTTGGTTCTGGGTGCATACATACAGACCCAAACTGTACGTCGCAGTCTCATGCGAAGGATCCAGCTCCGCGGTTATCTTCACCAGGAGAGCAGAGAGATTAGCCTTCCCGCTGGAAGAACCAGGTGTTGAGCCTTCCAGTCCACTAGAAGACACTGACGCAGCTTCGGAGAGCAAGGGAGTGAGGTCCCAAAACGACGCATCACACACGGCGAAGACGACCGTATCCTTGACTTGGGAGCTTCCATCGGTTGCTGCAGATGCAAAATCCGCAACGTCGAGCCCCAGCGAAAAGGACGTCTCGAACCCTCGAGTCGCAGCAGTCACGAGCGGGTTGTGGAACCATAACGCCGCCTCTGACTCGATCAATAGTCCCTTTCCAGCGTCGAGTGAAAATGCGCCACTGCCGATGAACTCCTCGCCCAGACTGACAGAAAATAGGTTCTTTACAGGCAGTTCTTGGAGTCGGACAGTCGGTGCGAAGTTCCCTTGGCTTACGGATATCGCGTCCTGGGAGTGCTGGAAGGCTTCCATCGTGTTGGCGTGGTTTTCGTTCTCGGTCAGGTCCATCAGTAGCCGCTGCGTCTTACCCACAAGGGGCAAATAGGCTAGCAATTTCTCCTCGCGGCCGCTAAGAGCATGATTGATGTCATAAACTTGGACTTCTGCCGACGTTGCGGCCACTCCCCATACGCGCAAATCCACAAGAGAACCGTGAAAGCAAGCTTTGCTCCAAGTTGTGCTGCTTGGTGTCGCCGTGTCAAAGCTTCCGCCGATCGTAAGCAGTGACGCCGATCCAGGTGGCAATGGGCCATACAGCTCCAACTCGGGCGTCTTCTCGGCTCGGCCAACCATGCGCTGGTCAACCAGCATAGTCATCTCCGACGAATCCATCGAAAGCGTTACGTGGTGTAGCTTGCCAAAGTCAAGCGAGGCGTTCGACATGACGGTATACCGTCCCCCAGTCACTTGCCACACCAAAATGCCGGAGCTTGTCATAGAGAGCTCGAATTCCTGTGCATTCGCGAGAATCACTTGTTGCTCCGCACCCAACGGTGCTCGCTCTGGTTGAACCCACACCTGGACCGTGTACTCGGAGTGAGATGTCGACGTTAGTACGGGACGATCGAGCACCAACACGTTTGATCCTTTGCCTTGCGTTGAGAAAGCATGGACGGGCATCCGCGCGCTGTCGCTCATATCATCATCAAGAGCCTGGAGAGGGATCTGTAGATCGAACCCTTGAGACGTTACCTCGCGCCGCGCGAGCCAGACTCCTTGCTGCTCCCCGCGGGTCCACTTCATGCGCAGAAAGGAAAACGTCGAGTCGAAAACTGCTGTGAACGGAGCGGGGTTTGATCCAGCTGGAGTTGTCACGACATTCGAGGGTCCGCTTGATACGCGAATCGTTCCACAAGTCGAGCACCGCGCGGAGCTGCCGGTGTTCTTCATCGTGCAAGCTTGGCAGGTCCAGTCTGTCGAGACACTTGCCACTGGCGCGGGAGTAGCAGAAGGCTCATTACTCGCTCCTGGTGGCACTTGCCGCCAATGACCTTCGAGTGTCCACGGCGATTGGTCGAGCAACTGTGGGTCTGCGAGCAGCGCTTGCATTGATGGCACGCGCTGCATGAGAAACCCATTCAGCTCCACGGTTGATGGCTTCATCTCCTTGGTTGTGCCCTCAATCGTGGCAGTGATCTCATGGGCAAAGCAATTGCTCAGTTTCTTGAACAGCACGGAGCCGGCGTTGCGCACCCCCGATGCACTCGGAATGAGCGTATCATCCGCATACTCGTCCACGATCCATTTTCCCTCAATCGACGGGAAGTACTGGTCGAGCTTTTCGAGAGGTAGCACCCACGCGGTCTCGCGCAGCATTTGCTCCGCATCCGCGGTCGGCGGCCAGTCAGTGGCACTGCGGAAGGCGCTTCGAATAGCTCGCTGAAGGTTCGCGCTCTCTTCTTCATACCCTCGATGGTAGTGGATGAGCGCGGCACACGCAGTCACAAACACACGACGACATTTCGAGAACTGCTCGCTCGCAGGGCTCCCTCCATGCGTCTCGTCGCCGAAGAACTCTGCCAGCGCGGCCAATTTGTCCGCATTCCGCTCGAGCATCTCGCCAGAGTGCTGGAATCCAACGACGATCTCGATCCAGAAGCGAAGAGCGCGCTCCATCGTGCTTGGAAGGAGCACCTTGGTGTACACCGTGTCGCTCAGCTGCGTCGAGACAAGGTTCAGGTCGTCCCAGCGCTTGGCAATCTTGAGACCGCGGAGCGTCAGGTGCATCAGATGCACGATGCCAGAGCAGTTAAAAGACGCGTGCGTCAGCATAACCTCCATCGCGCGTTTGATCGCGGCCCCCTCGGCGTCCGAAGTGGCCAGCAGCACGCCAATATCCTCGAGCAGCGACTGCTCGCCCTTGGCTTCTTGCTGGTCATGCTCCTCGCTCAGTGCGTCCCAGTACGCGCGGTCCTCTGCAGTCAGTCCAGTCTCCAGCGGCACAGACAGAAGAGCATCGACATCACTGCGAGCCGCTCCAGCGGCGCGCCGCACGGCCGCGCACGCATCCAGCAGCGCGCGCAGCTTGGTCGTCGCCACCTCCATCTCCACTTTCCGGTGGACGGATTCTTCGCGGCCTCCCCCTTCATACAGCGCTATCATTGGCTCAAAAAGCGTCGTAAATCCGAATTCCAACCAGTCGTGGAGCCGAGTGCGCCACAAAATCTTGCTTGGACACAAACACACACTCACGATCGAGTAATCACCATAGCTCTGTAATTGTATACCTAGGGTTCACTATGGGACCAGGAGTTGCCGACGGTGCAGGTCGATGCGGAACTCCCATGCGAGCTGCTGCGCGCGCGACGACACGTACAGCGCGTACAGCGTGCCGTGGCAGTAGATCTTGACAGGGAAGAGGCGGCCCAGGTCACCCTTGGCCTGCGCGGCCGTCTGGCTGCTGGCCTTCACGAGCTGGATCTTGGCCAGCTCCAGGCTCAGGATCAGCTTGGCCTTCTTGTCGTCGAACAGGTGGAAGAACGTGTCCGTGAGCACGCCCCAGCGAGTGACGACGCTCTTGCGGGACGGTGAGGGCGTCGTCGGGTGTAGTGGCGTCTGCGGAGACGTCATGGGTTTGTAGTTGACCTGCCGCGTCCAGAACGAGAACGAGCGCGCCGGCCGCGCCAGTGTCGGTGGCGCCAGCAAGAACTGCCCGGACTTGCACGGCAGGCGCGACGACACGGGTGTGATCTCGAGCTCGACCGTCCCATTGACGAACCGGTGCACGCCGACAATGGGCTCGTCCACTGGGAACTTCCACTTGCCGAGCGGGGCCGAGAACGCCGTCGTGCGCTCCCATCCCGTCGCCATCGCCGCCACGGCCTGGCCCAGGAACCGCTGCCGGTTGGAGACCGTCACACCAACGAGCGTGACCACAATATCGCACTTGCTTGACAGGATGGGCACGAAGAAGCGGTCGTCCCAGACCGGCAGGTTCGGGTTGGTCGCCTTCGAGGTCGAGAAATGGAACATGAAGGGTCCGAACGGCTTCTTGAGCACGCGCACGTTGCAGTGCACGGAGACCACGTCGCGGTAGTCGCACAGCATCTCCAGTTCCGTCGCCCGCGTCACCTTGAGCTCCACGGGGCGTCCGACCGCGCTCAGGTGCTTGGCTTGCCGCAACCGCCACACGAAGCTCCGCGACGCGCGGCGCAGTAGTGCGGCCGCGCGCGCGCGCGCCGCTTTCGTCTCCGGGGGGAACGCATCCTCGTCAATGGCAATGGCTGCGAGCGCCTTCTTCTTCTTCTTCTTGCTCGAGGGCGTCCCCTCGTCCGCGAGCACCGGCGCGGAGCCGAGCGCTGCCGCGCGCGTCGACGCGAGCGCCTTGAGCGCCACCGCCTGCTCCTCCTGCGGCCACGACTGCACCGATTGCTCGTCGAAAGGCGGCGTGCCCGGCATGTCATCCTCGGGTCCCATCGTCCGCGCGCTGGCTGCCGCGGACCGCGCCATCCCGCGCCTCGCTCGCTCGCCCTTGTCGCCGCCAGAGTCCGAGTGAGCAACTCGTATCATCGGCGAGAACACGCGTGATCGGTTTGGACGGGTATGGAGTTTGACTTGCCATGTGTATTGGACACTCTCTCCCCCTGTCGCGGAGAGGCAGTAATTGGCATGAATTAGGCTTCCATCGCTCGCTTTGCGAGCGCGCCTACCTACTGGCTACGACCTAGAATTTGGGCTGGACCGCGTGAGCAGGTTCGAGTCGAAACTCCCGGACTCACGCTTTCTCGCTCTCTACCAAGTTCTTGCACCGCGTTGCAAGTACTCCGGTCTTGGTCGTTCTTCGAGCAACTCCGCTGCCACGTGCAGGATGTTCAGCGAGGCGTTGATGTCACGATCCCAACATCTCTTGCAGCCACTGGTTTTACAGTGCAAAACGTTTCGGGATGTGACTTTGCATTGGGTTTGCCGTACACGACCTTCGGGAAGGCGACGTCTTCGAGGTCCTCGTGACAGTAATAGCATCGCTTGCTTGTCCGGAATTCATCGATCGATCGAACAGTAGCGCGCGTGGCAAGCTCCTTCTTCAATGTCTTCACAGCTCCGGTTGCATGTCTTTTGATGCGATCGCGGCGACTCCAGTCTCGAAATTCCACGAAGACGATCGGATCCGCAACGGGAGCGATACGCTCAGCGATGTGACTCAGTGACTTCGACTTGAACATGTGCGAGTGGAAGCGCCACTTCCGAAAGACATGTCGAGAACAGAAGTCGATGGGTTACTTGATATTCGTCCACACGAACGTCAAGCGCTCCAGGTATCGTGAAGACGACGCTGTCTTGAAGGACGCCACGGCATGCATTAATGCTCCGGAGTCGACTTCACGGCGCTTGATGCCTTCATGCCACGCGCGAACCTTGTTGAACCCGACCAGACGATAGTACTTCCGTGTCGAGATCGACTGGGCGGCGAAGGTGTCACGCAGACTTCCTTGATCATCGCACTCTCTCTTGATCCTGCGCAGGTGATCTCATTCCGTCACTGGTTCCACTTTCTTGCGCTTCTTCAATTGGCGTTGTTTCTTCTTCCTGCGTTGAGTTGCGCGCTTCCCCTTCACTTGGTTGTCCGCGTACTGGCAACACGTTTCTTCTTTCGGAACCGGTAGTGACTGCGAGGACTGAACATGTCGTCGTCCAGCGTTCGCACACCCTCAACTGTGCACAGCTGACGCATCCCCGGGTCGAACCCGATGATCTTGGATGGTGAGAAGTCATACCCGATCTTCGCATCAAACGCCATCATAGACAAATGCAAGCTCTCGCCATCGATGACACCTCGCTTCTGTACGACCGAGACGTCGTATCTGATGGTCGTGATGTAGTCGGCGAACTTCCATCCGCCAGTCTCGAACTTGGCGATGTCGAAGTGCTCTCTCCAGACAGCGTCGCGAAAAAGCTGAAACTCCTTGTTTGAGGCCACTCGCAGGCTCAACCCCCACGCTTCAGTTGCAGCAAGAAGTTCTTGTAGGGATCCTACTCATCCTGCGTCATATCGCCGCAGTGCTGACGGATTCTTGTCCACATCTGGTGGAGGACAGAGGAGTCGGTCGCGATATGGGCAGGAACAAAAGACGTTGACACCGGCAGGATGGAGAACACGCGATTGTTTTTGAGCTTGGGATCGACCTAGTCTTTGTTCACATCGTTTGCTATGTCTTCGCTTTCGCCTTGTTGAGATTCCATGTACACTAGCATCTCGTGTAGCTTGACGACAAAGAACGCCAGGTGCCGTTCAATGTTCTTCTCTGACGGATAGAGCGTCGGCCACTCCCGCATTTCCATGTCGAATCTGCGTTGATGGCCGCACTGTTGGAATGCTTCCCGAATCAGTATGTGGGCGAGGCCAGCTGAGGAGAGATCGTAGCACAGCTTGACATATTTGGCGAGGCGACGGTAGAAGTGTAGAACAACCATGCTGCGCGCGTTCGTATTCATCGCCTTGCTCATCGCGCTCTTGGATTTGTCCCAGTCTACCATGACTGGACGCTGATATCTGGCTGATTGCTCGCGCTGCTGTCGGTAGACATTGTAGCGAAGCAAGTCGACAGAGTGACGAGCGAGAGGCTAGCCAACGTGACAGTTGGGACCGCCCGCTGGCAACCAACCGACACCGCCAACGAGACGTG
>JAADYC010000748.1:0-14174 GCA_023338135.1 Phytopythium kandeliae
TCAGTGGTGCAACGTATTATTGCGCACTTTTACGTTCGCATCCTTCTGCGTTTGTCAGTATTTCGCTGTATTTTCTCCCTGAGCCACGAAGCGAATGTCCTCGACGCGGACATTATAATATAGAGCAGCATGCCGACACAACGCGTGAATTAACCTGCGCAAAACAAACATACGCATATACAATGTGCAGTCAGATATTCTGTACTGCAATGCAGTTTGAACATTGCTATGCGGTTTTGGAAGTGTCTCTTGCAACAAACAACAGAAGTGAGATTGGGTAATGCAGCTGATAAATTTGTCGATATATCGTGCCGTACTCTTGCTACAGCAACTGCTGATGGTAAATACAGCACACAATGCCTCCGACTAGCCATATGCGTCTTCTGGCTGAAAGATTCGAATTTGGCGAAATACAACGTATACGTAGCATATGCCTGAATTTATGAGACGGACAAATACGAAACATCATATACTACTGAATGCTCCGATTGCACCCTGCAAATGCAGGTGGAGGGAACAACCACCAAGATAAACATTGTCAGTCAATGAACGGTGCCACGGAGGCTCGCCTAGCTCTGCTTGACTACATGCTCAGCGTATTCACTCAAGACCAGAAGTCGGTATGTGTGCTGATTGGAGACAATTGGCTGACGAGCCGATGGACCGCGAATTAGACGGACGTGCCACTGATTGAGTGCGCGTGCCACAAACTAAACCTTCCCTAAAAGCGATCGTCAACGGTAACACAGGCGTTCCAACCCACCGAATCGTGAATAGAATGTATCAGCTTGGATCGAAAGAAGGCCGCTCATTTCTCCTACTACATTTTCCTTTTCTGCAACATTTGCACGCACAAACTTCTGAGACACGGGTAATGTAAGAAACCAGTTTGAAAACACGAAGACACCTCGCCACAGAGATTTTTGCAATAAGCGCAGCGGGGAAGCAGCGAACGCGGCTGTTTGTTAGATATATTGCCGAATCGCTTTGAGTTGGCCTAGCAAGACCAAAAGTACCACGCCACCACGAAAATGCATGCTCGCAGTCAACCGATCTCCAAGTTGACGAAAATTCTTCTTGATGATGCTGAATGTTGGTTCTATCGCGAAATCCAAAGCGACTCGAGCAAAGCAAATCCAACCAATCACAAGGCGGATACCAAAATATGGAAGCTGAAACATATTCGCACTTGAGACGCAATTCACGGTCGTATCGGACAGCTCCATCCAGAGCATCAGAACTGCGCCACCCTGATGATGCTTGGGCGGACTCGCGGACGATGGCGGCGACCAGATTCCTGCAGCGCGCGGGTCTTCTCCTCGACTCGAGGTCTCTTACCCCGGCGTGTCGCGATCGACTCTAGACGCTTCAGTAGCGAAGCAAATGCGCGGGCCGGCGTTACCCCCAGCGCTCGCGTCGACTCATTCTACGCGCTCGCATCCACGTTCGCCGAGATCGAGGTGTGTGATTTCCGTTCAATGGTGCGGCTAGTGAGGGGATTGCGGACCTAATACTGGCGCGCGCAGAGCGTCAAGAACTCGCGCGATGGCAGCGTGAAGCTGCTCGCGGCGGCGTATCGACGGCTGCTGGCGCTCCCGAGTGCTCGGACGTTGGCGAGCGCTCTGTCAATCACTGCCGCAAAGGTCAGAGCCTCAATCGCGCGTATTGCTTGTATTGACAACACGACGAGCTAACGGATCCCTTGTGCAGTTAGCACCGGCACACCGTGGCGTCGAGTTACGCTTCGGCACCAAGTCATTCGCGCAGTTGCTGCGGCAGCTCGAGCCAGATGCAATGAGGCAGAGCGACCAACAACCAGCAGAGCGAGAACTAGCGCAGACCCAGTCGACGATCGAACAGACGCTGAGACGGAGCCCGGACTATGGATCTGCGGTGCAGGAGCTGCTGCTTCATAACCGGATCGCTCTCTCTCCGCTCCAAGCTGAAGACGGAACGAGGCACGATGCGACCGAGGGACTCGCGATTGAGGGGCTCACGATCGAGGAGCTTCACGACCAGTTGCTACTGATCGCAGGAGTCGAAGGCGTCGGTGGCGTCGCTCGGAAGCAGCAGCTAGCGCTCCGGCTGCTCCAGCGCTGCCGGTAGAGCAGCCGATCCGGCGAGCTCGCCGTACGATGGACCACTGATGCACTCTTGTTGCCCTCGTGTGACCGCTGCAGGTCTCCCAACGAGCTCGTGTTCCTTGTGCGCATTCTAGCGGTGAGCCCCGTCCTCATCTCTTGCGTGCGCGTAGCTGAGTTATCGCACTCACAATCATTTGTCTGCACAATCGCATGATGTCTGCCGAGCAGCACCAAAACTTGCGCATCGGAATGGGCGACAAGTCGATTCTCGCCGCCCTTGCGCTCGCTTCAATGCCGACCGAGCCCTCCACCACAACTGACATCGATGCCAACGGCGACGGCAGTGCCTCAACCCCGACGTATGTTCCAGGCGCCAAAGAATGGAGCGAGTGCGTCACGCGCGCGTACGCGCAGCTCCCGGACTGGACCGCTCTCGCCGACAGACTGCATGCCAATCGGTCCGAGCCGCACCTTGACGAGAAACTCCGGTGGCTACCACACCACGCGCAGCCGACAGCGGGAGTTCCAGTACTTGCCATGTCGGCATACCCAGTCAGCAGTGTCTCTGAGGCTCTGCGGCGCGCGCACAAGTCCGGCAGCGCCGCCGCCGCGCTCGAGTTCAAATACGACGGCGCGAGAGTGCAGCTACACGTCGGCTCCGAGCAGGACGGCGATGGCGCGGCGCGCGTCTTCAGCCGCAACATGGAGGATACGACCGAGAAGTACGGCTCGTTGCTGAATGTGCTCGCGCACCAGGTGAACAGCGATGGACCAGCGTCATTCATCATGGAGGGAGAAGTGGTGGCATTGGACCGCGCGAGCAGCACGTTCCTCCCATTCCAAGTGCTGCAAGCTAAGGCGACGACCGACTTCTGTCTGTTTGCGTTCGACCTGCTCACGCTCAACGGCGAGAGCTTGCTAGATGTAAGGAAGGGCTCACTCCGTCGCTTCTCCGTCGCGGCCGACTTCTCACCGCCGATACTCATGCTATGTGACTTGTGCCAGAAACCTCTGCGCGAACGCCGAGCACGACTCCGCGAGCTTCTCGTTGAAAAGCCTGGGTACGTCGAGCTTGTCCAGTCGATCGATATGGATCTTGAAGCGTCCAGCAGCGAGTCAGGTGATATTGAGACGACAGTGCGGGATTTCCTCGAGCTCGCTGTGACCAGCGGATGCGAGGGACTCATGGTCAAGACGCTGGATGGAGACGCGTCCTCGTACCGAGCTGGCGCGCGGTCGTACTCGTGGATGAAGCTCAAACAAGACTACTTGAGCGAATCGGCGGCAGGCACAGGCGTATCCTCCACGATCTCCGACACGGCTGGCAGGGCCAGAGTCCGCGACACTGGCGCGTTTCTCCCGGACACGCTCGACCTGGTGCCTATTGGCGCGTTCTACGGCAAAGGTCGGCGCATTGGCGGCTTCGGGTCTTTCCTCTTGGCTGCTTACAACTCGAGCAGCGGGAAATTCGAGGTACGCGACCTGCACCGCCGCTCTTCCGACAGCGAGTAACCCCTGGCACTCACTTGCTACCTTCCAGACCATTGGCAAGGTCGGCTCGGGGTTCTCGGATGCGGAGATGGCAGGTGCGTCCGCGCGGCTCCAACTCATGGAGACAGAGCCGCAGACCTCGGGGAGATCAGTACCAGCAGAGTTCGTGTCCAACTCCATCCCGAGTCGCCATCCAGACGTGTGGCTCGAGCCGACCGAGGTATGGGAGATCAAGGCTACGCAGCTCACCATGTCGCCGGCGTACACGTGTGGGACGGACCTGTTGACGGAGGAGGCAATAGAAGCCGGTGGGAAACGCGGTAAGGGCCTCGCGCTCCGCTTCCCGCGCTTCTTGCGTCGACGGACGGACAAGTCGCCTCTCGACGCCACGAGCAGCGAGCAGATTGTCGAGCTCTTCCTCCAGGCGAGCACCACCGCCCACCTACCTGGCGAGACATCATCATAGAGACGGAACAATGAGGTTCACGAGCGCGAAAACTCACCGCTTCACGGATATGGCACGCGGTTGCCTCGATTTGCGGTTATTTCTTCTCTGTCCAGCGATCGGGAAGCGGTCTCAATCCTTCTTGACGCGGTAGATGCGAAGCAGCCACGACTCGGTCGTGAAGGCCGGCTCGAAGTGGCGGAGAACAATATCGTCCGGGCTTATCCTGCTCTTGCGGCCCACATCCAATCCAACACGCGCTGCGTTGCCACCGTCACTGCTGCTACTGTCCTCATCCTCGACACGGTTGAAGTCGTGGTAGCACAGCTTGTACGCCACGCTTTCACGCATCGCCAGCGTTGCGTTCGCGGACAAGATGTATCGTCCCTTAGTCTTGTACTCCGATTCGAGCACTGCGTCCGGGAAGACTCCCTCCGTGATCCGGATAATCCACGACAGCTTGTCCAGGTCGTCGCCGCCCATGCCGACCTTCCCGCCGAACAATACGAGCACGTAGTCCACGTCCAGGCTGCGCAGGATCGGGTATGCGTCCTCCTCGCTCGATGCTAGCACGCGACCCACCGTGGCGATGTGTGTGTTGTTCCACGTGTTGTTGTCGACCAAGACCGTGCGGTTCGCGAATGTCGTGATTTGGTAGCCGTAGTCCCACCAGCTCAGAATCTTTGCGTCGTCTGGCGTGTTGTCTCGGAGCCACGCGTAAGCCTCACGGTAGTCGTCAAGGGGGGTACTCGACCCAGTCGTCATGTTTCGCTTGAGAAAGACAAGCTGGGTGGACGAAAACGCCTTGTGGGACGCAGTGGCCGAGTGGCGAACCTGCACCACCAGAAGGAACTACACAGCGAGCAACGACACGTGTGGTCAGCTGCTACAGCGCAGATCGGCACCAACGCGAACGAGGTAGCACTTACGGCACAAGCAAAGAGCAGGAGACCGATCGCGCGAGGGAACTTGCTGTCACTCCCGCTTGATTCGAGAGGCGGGAGGTCCTCGAATCGAAGTTTTGCCTTCAAGATCGACATCGAATCTTCCTCCTTCTTTTTCATCGCGGAAGAAGCCCCCGCGGGCTTCGCACTATTGCTGACAGCTGGAACCTTGGCGAACTTGGCGAACTTTCGACTCTTGAGAGAAGTACTCAACTCGGGGGCACTAGACGAAGGCGTGCCAGTCTTTGCTTCGTTTTCAGCAGGCGCGCACAACAGGTTCGAGATCTTGTCCATGAAGGTGGAAAGACCCACCGCTGAGAGGAAGCAAGCCGCTGGCGCCAGCGTCAGGAGTAGGCGCACCATGACGCCAGCGAAGTAGAAGGCGAACACGCTGTACACGATCATGAAGATGTAGCCCTCGTTGAGTTTCTTGAGCGAGTAGTAGACGCCAAGCGGGACGAAGAGCATGGTTGGACCAAGTGAGAAGTAGAAGGCTGCCCAAGTCGTAGGCTGGTGCTCGCCAACTGACGCGATGATCGGGATGTACTTGGACGCGTATGTCGGATCCAGAAGCGTCAGACTTCGGCCACTCCACTGCAGTTTCCCGAGTGCCATCGCGCCAATGACACCAGTCGCGACGATGACAACGCCAGCAAGAATGATGAACCGAAGGAGCTTCGCAAAGTCCCCTTGGGAGATCTCGCCCGATATCCAGTGCAGCAGCGCGAACCCTGCAAAGACAATAGCACACATTAATCCTTCAAATCCGACTGAGGCGCAGCAGACGGTAACGTGCGCGTGTACCTTGAAGGAGGAGAAACACGCCGTGAGACGCCGCCGCTTCTCCCTTCAGCACGGCATTGAAGCCGATGAACGGGACTTGCATTGACAACAGCGTCGCGATTGGGTAAAAGGTCGAGTACGCGACGTACACTCTCGTTGAGTAGTTGCGCGAGAAGAGCAGCGCCACGACGTGGATTGGGATCACATTGATGATGAAAACGTATCCGCCCCAGGAGAACGCCATGGCGAAGTACGCGAGCGCGGTCAAGGCCGAGGTGAGCATCGACCCCGTGCGCACAGCCTTGACCCACAGGTAGAACGTGAAGATGAGCAGGAAGATAGCGACGCCCTCATTGTCGAATGACCCAGCCGTGGAGCGTGAGATGTACGCCGGGGAAATGGCGATGAGCGCTGCGGCGAGCAGCGCCGTGAGTGCATTGCGCGTCACGTCCTTGGTCAGCCAGAAGATCGCGACGCACGAGAACGCCGCGAAGATGGGCGCGACCATCACACATGCGTGGCGCACGTTCAGGTCGATCGGCGTGAAGAAGTTGACAGCCCAATGTATCGCGGCCGCCGCGAGCATCAGACCGGGGTAGACGGTTGTGCCGACGATGCGACCTAGCGGGTACCACGTGCGGTCGTCGAACCAGTTGAGGAGCTCGTAGCCTCCTTCCTGCGCCACGAACTTGGCCACGCGGTAGTTGAATTGCGGGTCAAACTCATGGATCACCTGCGTGTCAAGTACGCGCGCCAGTGCGTCAGTGCTCACCCGACGGACGCGCATGGGACCTAGAAAGACATGGAGACGTACGCTGCCCCAAAAGACAACGGGGAAGAGGCGGATGGCAAACGCGAGCACGCAGATGGACGCCAAGATGGCAGCTGTCACCGCGGGCGGGAGCTCCATCGTCTATCTGCGGGATGGCGGCGCTTCCCCTCCGATGCTGTCGGTGCTGGCGCCGGTGCTTCCTTTCCTCCCTCGGCGTCTTCCCTCGCGGAGTGATGGTCGCCATTTCGACAGCTCCACGTCACGTTCGTGCGACCTTCGCGCGACATGTAGATCGTGTTGAAGTTTCCTTTTCCGCGCAAGTGAAGGAGCGCGCACACTTGGCGAAAAGGCAACAGACGATCGCCAAGTCACACAGAGACAGTCGATACACAAGGGAGCGAGGGAGGGGCGAGATGGAGGACGTGCGAAAGCACATGGCACACGGGGAGGCTCCGGTGGAGATTTCGTCACTGGAGGATGCGCTGGTGCAGGTAGTGTCCGCTGCGAATGCTTGTGTGCTCTTCCACGAGCGCGTGTTGACTAGTACGCTGATCTGTGGCACGTTTAGCTCACTGCGGTCGCGAATAGGCTTGTTCAAGGACATCGGTAGAGCTTTTGGTGGCACGCGCAGGCTCTCGTTTTGCTGCGGCTGGTCTCGCTCACGCGAATGGCTGCGCTGCAGAGAGTTGGAGCAGGAGGCGAATGCCATCCAGGCCGAGATAGAGAGCTTGCACAACTCCCAAGAAACGGTATGCGCCTTCAAGCTGACAATCGACTGCGAGTCGCTTGGCTTATCCTGATCCATGTAACTCCCTCAGAGAGCGCGGCAAATCGCGGCGCGACTGGAAAGCGCAGGGGCGTCGATACTCGCGTTTGCCAACGCCAACTCGCCCGAACAAGCCGAAGAGATAGAGGACGATGGCAGCTACGCTCGAGAGTAACAAGGCAGACAACCGACACCAGAGCCAGCGCTACACCAGGTAGCTGCCGAGCGCGCTGACGCACTCTGGGTTTCTTTCCGGATATTCAAGGTGCGGATGTCCGCCCTCTCTCCGCACAAATATGGTGGTGAAGGCGGGACGCCGCTCCTCGCGCTGTTCTCTAAGACATGCCGGTTTTGACCGCGTGCCGACTCGCAGTCTACTCCTTGGCTGTGTCGAGCTCGTCCACATCCTGTAAGTACAAGCTCTTGTCCATGCTCGCGGCGGCGGCATCCACTGACGGCTCGGGCTTCTCCTCCTCCTCGTCGTCGCTCGACTCGCTGTGAACAGAGTACTTCTCCTCGTCGGCGTCCGCGTCGTCCCGGAAGAGCGTCGGGTCGAATGTGAACAGCGCGCGACCACTCACTGCGAGATCGAGCAGCAACAAACAAGCATAGGCGGGGGATGATGAGTACGCCGCCGATAACCAGCAGCGCGTCGTATCCAAACGCACTGATTCCGCGGCCGCCAGTCTTCTTGGCTTCCTCCTTCAGCCGCTTGGCCTCCTCGGCTTGCTTGCGCGCGACCTTGTCGGCCTTCCACTTTGCCAGCGTCTCTGCCGTGACAGGTGTACCGCCAGAAGGTCCGAGCTTGGCGCGCTGCTGCTCGATGATCTCCTCGATCGAGATCTCGACCACTTTCTTGTTTTTCTCCGCCTCGCGCTCCGCCTTCGACTTAAACACATACCCAGGCGGCAACGCGTGGCGGTATCTGCAGCCAGCACATCATCAGACGCGCACCTTCATACCGCAAGCACGAGCGCAAGGACGCACTTGCACGCGGATCCGCCGTTCGGACACACCCAGAACCACCCGTAGAGCGACTTCTCGATCGCGTCCAGGAAGTACTTGCACACCTGAAATCGAGAGGAGCGAGACCCATGGACGGCATGTCACTAACCTCCCAGTGCATCGCGTATCCGCAATAGCGAGCAATCTGCCACGCACAATGTCCGTCTGCTTGGCCGTCTTCTCGCCGTGTTTCTCCTTCACGACCTCTTCGAGCTTGGACTGGTCCCACGAGTCCATCTTGTCCGCCTCCTTGTCGTTGTCGCGCTTGTCCGTGTACAGGTCGATCTTGGCGGCCTTCTTGCCCACGTTCAGGTCGTGCGAGAACTTGCACCGGTTGCCCTGCGTCCGCGCGCGTCAGTCAATCCAGCCGTCGTCCCAGCCGTCGTCCCAGCCGTCGCCCCAGCCGTCGAGAGCCGAGATCCTCCACGGACGGACCTTCGTGCAGACGCCATTCTTGAAGAACGCGCACAGCATGGACTTGGGGTCGACGCCAGGCGGAACCTACAACACACGCACTCACACACAGACACAAACACGCGCGCGCATGAGTACGGTAGCCGCTCGCACAAGAGCCTCAGTCCGCCAAGTCGGTGCCGGACCTTGGGCTGGGTGATGGCGGCGGCGAAGAGGCTCTTGAGCGACTCCTCCTGCGCCTTGGCCTGCTTCTTCTTCTTCTTCTCCTCCTCCTTGAGCCGGTCGGCGCGCGTGTTGCCGCCCTTGACCTGCTTGGTCACCTCCTGGATGTACTTTTGCACGTTCTTGCTCTTGTTCTTGTTCTTGAGCCCGAACGTCTTGTCCTCTACGGCCTTCTCCTTCTTCTTCTCGATCGCCTTCTTGGACGGACCGCCCCCTCCCTTCTTCGGCGGCATGGCGGGCGCTTCTTCGGGTTCGGGCGGCGGCGGTGGTGGTCGGGGGGCGGCGCGCAGCGGCAGCAAGGGCAGCGACGCCTTCGAGTGGCTTCAGATCGATGGAGTTCTCCACTTGGTGTGCACCTACGATTTTCACTTGGGTGTTGTAAGACCGAAAATAGTGGGTCGAAAGAGCTTGATTATTGTATTGGACCCAGAATAGGGAAGAGCGCTCCAGAGTGTATGCTATTCTAGGGAATGTGCACACAACAGCCATTCAGATGGAGACCCACACTCGCGCCTATCGATTGGGCAAGCATTCCACGAGTGTGGCTCCATTCGAATGTCGCATGAAGGTCGCATGAGCGTGTCGTATCGGGCGAAGGGTTCTGGACGCACAGGCGCCGTCGTTCTTGATGGCCATGACGACAATCCATCGAAGACGTCGGTGTGGACTCTGAGCTGCGCGGCTAGCTGAGGACGACGCTACGGCCAGAAAACCTCTCTTATCATCTCCGCACACTGCTACGCGCGCGCGCGATTGCGGGTTCGCTCCTGTCCATGGCTCCGATCAAGTGCTCCGTGCGCGAGCACTTCTTCCGGACGTCTGCAAAGGAGAGTCGCGGATCTGGGAAGCCAGACCTACTGGATAGCGGCGAGGAGCTCCAATCGCGGCGAGTCGTATATCGCTGATATGCAGCAGCAACAGCGGCGGCGACAGGAGTAGTAGCAGCAGCAGCCTGTGATACGATCCGAGGAGGAGAAGAACGAACGTGCCTGCTTGATTGATTGCTCGCGATGTAGATGTAGACGCCCGCCTCTGTGGGTGCCCAGAACGGAGCAGCGGCGCCGACGTGACGTCCCGCGGCACCAACGGGTTGAGATATCACAACAAATGTGGCGAGTCGAACGCCCGCAGCCACAGCAGCAGCGGCGGCGCGCTGGCGAGTCTTCAAGAGTGGCGGCGGTGGCTGCTGCGGATTGATTTTGTGAACCCATTGACTCGAGTACAGTGCTGCCCTCTATTTGTGCTCTATCGTCCACCTTATTCGTCGAAGGCGGACTTTTAGCAGACCATATCCTCTAGTAGACTTTCACAAGTGATATGTACGAGTTGTCTCCATGATGCAGCTCGCTGTTCAATCTGTCTCTACGAAACGAAGAGCCGTGCATACTGATACCTTTCGCTATGCTGAAAATTCGAGGCTCGATTGTGCTTTTTGAGGTTGCGCATCCCGCCGGATTGGAAGGCGTATAGTTGCGGCATGCAAAGCTACCACCTCGTATAGTCTGCGTATACTGGCCGCTCTCGCCACCAAACCGATGGAGCGAGCGGGGCTGGCGCCGTGCGAAGCAACAACAACAACGAAGTTCGTTGCTGCTGTGCTGCCCCGTGCGATGGCAATGAGCGGACGCGGCCTTGCGCGGCGCTGTAACGCCATCTGGACGCTTGCTCTGGGCGTGATCTCTTTTCGCCAGAGGCACAACTGACTAACCCGTAACAGTTGCCGCCACCACCGATTTTCCCAACCCGAGGAGACCCAGAGAAAGAGGCAGCGAGGCAGCGAGGCAGCGAGGCAGCGAGGCAGCGAGGCAGGTGCGCGCACTGATACATCTGCCTCTGCCCTCGACTTCGATGGAGCGACCACTCACGCCACGCCCACGCCCGCGCCCACGCCCGCAGTGCACTGCAGTGGCGGCGCCGCACTCACTCGCACACCAAGCCAATGCCAAAAGCTCCCGCCGTAGAATATCAGCTATGAGTTGGATTTCGTCTGGACACAATCACAGCTTGCCGACCGTTGCGAAAAATCCAACTGTCGACAAGTAGACACCGCTGTTATCCGGCCTTTTCTACCCGCCGGCTTCTCCAAAAGCCGCCAGCTGCCAAGTATACACCTGATTATCCGTATTCTCCCCGACCCCTCCCCTTTTCTTCCCTCACTGCGGATTTGTATCGCGATGGTAGAGCGCCAGTTCGTCGCCGCGGCCGCTTCTCGCCAATAAGAAGCGCCGCGGGCGGCTCTGCACCCACCGGCGGCCGCCGCGGCCGCGCGCGCTGGCCGGCCTCACAACTCGCTTCGAGCAGACACTCGCACGACTCGCCGGCCGTTCGCCCGCCCGCCCCGCCCCGCCCCGCCCGCCTCGCTCGTCCGCTCTGCGCGTCGACCGACCGACTCATGTACGTCCGCGCGTGCGGAGCGTCTTGTCTTGATCGCCCGCCGACGTGCGCGCGCTTCTTCTTCTTCTTCACTCACGACTGACGACCGACCCGCGCCGCCTCGTTCGCTCGCTTGGCGACAACAGCTACAATGGGCAACTGCATGAGCGATAAGAAGGCCGAGCGGATGCAGAACCCGTACACGGCGCCGACGAGGACGCCGACGTACGAGCGGCAGGAGCCGCGGCCGCAGCCCGCCGGGAACAAATTCCCGCCCGTGCGACCGCCGCCGGTGAACCCCGCGCGGGGGCCGCCCGGGCCGACGCCGAGCCGCAACGACACGAACCACTTCTTCCCCGAGCTGGTGCCGTTCCGCCTCGACGAGACCGAGGTGCTGCTCACGCGCAAGATCTCTAGCGGCGCGTTCGGCGTCGTGTGGCTCGGACACTACCACGGGCAGCCCGTGGCCGTCAAGCGCATGATCGACGGCGAGGACGAGGCCGTGTCCTTCTCCAAGGAGATCGGCGTGATGTCGCGCCTGCACCACCCCAAGATCGTGCGCTTCATCGGGTGCACGTGGACGAACAAGAAGGACCTGGGCGGCGTGTCCGAGTACATGGACGGCGGCGACGTGCGCACGCTGCTCGAGACGCGCAAGATCGAGCTGAGCTGGTCCAAGGAGAAGATCTCGATCGCCATCGACATCGCCGAGGCGCTCGCGTTCATGCACTCGCTGAACCCGAAGATCATCCACCGCGACCTCAAGTCGCGCAACGTGCTGCTCAACTCGAGCATGGTCGCCAAGCTGAGCGATTTTGGGCTCAGCCGCAACCGCACGTACGAGGAGACGCTCACGGCCGGCGTCGGCACGGTGCGCTGGACGGCGCCTGAGGTCATGCTCGGCGAGAACTACAGCGAGCAGGCCGACGTGTACTCGTTCGGCGTCGTGCTGTCGGAGCTCGACACGCGCGAGATTCCGTTCGAGGAGAAGAGCAGCAAGACGGGCGGCGGCGCGCCCGACATGGCCATCGTCATCAAGGTGGCGAAGGGCGAGCTCCGGCCGAGCTTCGCTCCCGACTGCCCCGAGATCATCCTCAAGATCGCGCGCGCCTGCCTGCAGTTCGCGCCGGAGCTGCGTCCCAGCAGCGACGCCGTCGTCAAGCTGCTGACGGACGCGCGGGCACAGCTGCAGGCGTAAGCGCTGCCAAGGCGCCAGCGCGTATCGACTGAAGATGGAGAAGCAGCAGCAGCAGCCGCAGCGGTCGCCGCTCGCGCGACGGACCGGCGGAAGATGATGATAATGAACCCACCTGCCGTCCGGCGCTCTCCTCGCGACCCATGGTGGCGTCGCAGCGGCTGCTGGGAGGGAACAGCGGCCGCGGAGAGCCCGCGCGTGCAGGTAGATGACGAGGACGGCGGCGAGATGATCGGCGACGGAGCAGGCAACAATGTATCGAAATGTGCTTTGTGGAGCGTTTCTCTTGGGTTTTGTAAGTCCGCGGTGAGTGTTGGTATTTAGCCACTAGGAAGAGAGGATCAGTTTCCCATTGCGATATTTAGCCAATCAGAGGACGTTTAGCTCAAGTCGCCGATGGGTACATTGCCGCTTCAAGCCGCCTGCCGGGTCCGAGGTTGCCTCCCTCTCTCGCCCGCTCGCTCGCCCGCCCTCGCGCCCGCCGGCATCGAGGCAGTGTGACTGCATGCTCGCCGTGCAAGTGATCACCCAGCGCTAGCACCCCATTGCTGTCTGCGTAGAACCAACCGAGGCTCTTGACCGCACAGCTTGAAGTCCGTGGCGTGACAGGCGCGCGCCTCGCTCGCTCGCTGTGTAGTAACTGCCGACCGAGAGCGCACGCAGCACGTCCGTCCATCGGCCGCCAAGAGCTTCCATTGCCTACCCGACAGCCGCTTGCGCAGCATAGGTCCGGCGTCGGCTGCGCCTTGCTTACGACCACCTGCGTCCAGGAGGGAGACGCACAGTATCCACGCACGGCCGTGCCGCTTGATGGCGTCGCCGCCCGTCCGCTCGCTCGACTCCGGCGATCCAAATAAGGACGCGAGCAGCTCCGGAAGCAACTAAGAAGCCCGCGTGGCAGCTCCACCGGTCACCCACGCGGCTTCGAGCGCTCCAAGAGGCGCTGTGGTCACTCGAGTGGGCGTTGTCGAGGAAAGCCTCGGTCTTCGGATCCTCTGGACGTCGCGGCGGCCGGTCGCGACGGCTCCGTCCAGAAGTAGCAGCTCCAAGCCCGAGAGAAAGCGGAAGAGCAACAGGCAGTCGATCGCACGCCGCCGCGCGCACACACAAAGGCTCTGTCTTCTCCGCACTGCCATTCGCGCACGTAAAGCCGACGCGACGCCATTCTCCAGCGACATGGTAGGCCACATGGAGCGGTCCGGTATTGGATACTCGACGACAGCGTCGACGTACACGTCCGCAACGTTGCCGTCTCCGCACGCGGCGTCGTTGGCGCAGCGCCTTCTCTTCCTCGACGGCGAGCTGCTCGTCGCGAACAGCCTGGTGGCGACCGATGCGTGGGTCCAGGACGTCAAGCGCACGCACTGCAGCGTGTGCATGCA
This sequence comes from Phytopythium kandeliae, assembly GCA_023338135.1. Lineage (NCBI taxonomy): Eukaryota > Oomycota > Peronosporomycetes > Pythiales > Pythiaceae > Phytopythium > Phytopythium kandeliae. The sequence goes on from JAADYC010000748.1 coordinate 13,877, forward strand.
GCAGTTCCTCCCTCTCCGGCGCCGCCGCCACCACTGTCGAACGGTACGTAGCTCTCTGAGCCGTCTGGCCGCCACTCCTGCCATGGACGCGTCTAACGCCCGCGCGACTGCCTCCTCAGTGCGGAGAAGTGGTCTGCGGTGGCTGCTCGAGCCAACGCGCCGTCCGGCTCGCCGACGCCAACGCCAAGTGCGTCACACGCGTCTGCACCTACTGTGTTGTCCACGCAGCCAGCGCCTCGGTCCGCGCCGACGAGGCCGTGGATCGCGAGACGTGCGCGTTGAGTCGCGCGTTGGGCGA
>JAADYC010000749.1:0-14149 GCA_023338135.1 Phytopythium kandeliae
CTCTTGGATTTGTCTCAGTTTACGATGACTGGACGATGATATCGGACTTGTTGTTCGCGCTGTTGTCGGTAGATATCAATGGACTCGTTGAGAGCTGCGTCAACACGCTTGAAAAGAGAAAATATGTTGATATCAACACCGGAGATGCAGCGATTGAAGAAGTTCAGGTCAAGTGCCGGCAGCTCTGTGCTGTCGCTCTCCAGGCACCGCAGGAGATGGAAGTTGACCAAGTGCCAAGCTTCGATCAGAATCTGACGTAGAACGCGCACGCTTCTCTCGATATCAACCTTGATCAACTGTTGTTGAGGTTGCATGTCGACAGCGTTGAGGAAGAACTGGTTGAGCGAGCACTTGATGGTAGACATCTCGTCCTCGTGGATAACAATGTTGTGAAACTGCGCGCAAAGTTTGTCGAACTCCGTCTCGTCCCGCTTGACATCACTCTTGCCTTGACGTGGATTTGTGCGAGCACGCTAGGTAGCAGCCGACGATAGGTCTGGCTCAGGGTTCCGCGTAACTTCCTGGGATAGGGGACGCTTCGACGCCATAATCTAGCGCGATTCGCTCGACCGGGCGGCTTTGACGCTGGGAACGAGGCAAGCTTCCAAAGTGTATAGACCAGGTCGTGGCGTAATGAGGCTCTGTCTATGGCAGTCCCCAAAACACGGCACGCACGCTGGCTCTTGGAGGAAGACTTGATTCCCAACTTGGAGGGAGGGAAGAGGTAGAGATTCGACAGCTTGACGACAATTTTGCGACTGAATTGAATCTCTTAGCTCTGGCTCCGACTCGCGTATGCATTGCACCCGAAGAGCTCCTTGGCATTTGATTGGTAAAACCTCATCTACACGTAGAACCTACAACCGCGACGCAAAGCCTTGGGTTGAATCAAGTTGAACTTGAAGCTTGAGCTAGGTGAGAATTCTCCAGCTTGAGCTTGAATGTGAGAATTTTCGGCAAAGAATGCACCCATGACGTGGTACGATGTGATTGGCTGACGCCAACAGCATGAATCCGCAATGACACGTCGATCTAGCCACCAGGCAGTTTTCACGTAAGACCCATCCTTTTGCTCTTGAGCGCGTGTTCTCATTCAGCACTCAGGAATGCTCTCGAAGAAGAAGTCGGCTCCATCGCCTACTACAACGTGATACAATGTCAATCTCTACCTTACATGGAGTATGCGCGTTTTCACTGTTGGCATCTCTTTTTCGTGAGGATAAATACAAACATGCACACTTGCAGAACATACAGCTACCTCGCCTTGCCCAGGCACGCTGCAGCTGTCGCGCGTTCGATGAGCCGTGAATTGCCGCGCTCGCTGCGCGCTAGCTGCGTGCTCACTGCTCTCCGCGGTCCTTGATGCTTTTTGTATGGAGGTGATTTCGAGCACGGCGAGGAAGCGTTGGTGTAAATGGCCGTTTGTTTCAAAGAAATACGATCGCACTTCCGCGAATTGTCTGGAACTGGTGTTTTCGCTCCAATGGGAGTGTGCTACTTGGCGAGTTGTGGCTGTGTTACGAATGAGGAGCCGCTACTGCGAGGATGCGGCTAGGGTTGACTGAAACGCGGAAGTCAGACGACAGACGAACGGAAGGTTGCTGCTTTCGTATATTGCGCGCGGGGGATCGACTAGACGGACGGCGGCGCTATGCGGCGCTGTGGCAAGAGACAGACACAGAAGAGTGCACAAAGAGACACCAAAACACAAAAATCTATTGGAAAAATGGACATGCATTCAAATGGGTCGCTTGAAGCCTTTACGAATCCAAATGAAATGCTTCACACCAGATTGAAGTAGATTTGGCGGAGCACGGCGTTTTTCGTGAACTTGCCATCTTGTTGGCCATCGCCGTCGTCACCATCTGGGACCAAGATCGTGCAGCCGGGCGGCGCCGCTTGGCAGCGCTTCTTTCAAAATGAGAAGTATCGATCTGGCATGACGAGGCTTGGCGCCGTCACACAACGCAAAAACAGCATCTTGCCGTTTTGACGCTCCATCCATCGCTGCACTTGTGGTTGGATATGCCATTGCTCTACTCTCTGGGAACGACCTGCTTGGGAGCCAACAGGCTCTTAGCCAGTGTGTTTCTGCCAATCATGCAAAATGGTCCAACGTCTTGTATGATTGGTAGAAAACACAGAGTAACCCTTTGATCGAGTAACCCGGTGGAGTGGAGCTCAAGCGCTGATCGGTCGATCGAGGCGAGGCGAGGCGAGCATGGCGTCGACGCCGGCTTCGGCGCCGTCTTGCGCGCGCGATGACAAGGACCCGAACGCGCAGCTGGGCTTCCGCGCGCAAGACGTGGACGCCGAGACGCCGCCCAACCTGTTCATGTTCCCGCGCACCTTCTTAGACCGGCACGTGCTCTTCGACAAGACGGGAGTGCGGCCGTTCTTGCCGGCGTACCCGCCGCAGGTGCTGCAATGGGTGCAGCCGAACCCCGTCACCGAGTCGTGCGCCGGCAAGTTCCTGCTCTCGGCCGTCGTCGGTGCGTCCCCTTACCTCGGTTGATCGCTCCCCGGCGTTGGCGTCTAGCTTCTCTGACTCGTGCGGATACCCGCGGCGGCAGGATACGGCATGGGCAATCTCTTCGGCCTGGTGCTCGGGAGCTACGAGGGCATCACGCCGCCTATCCCCATTCCTGGCCAGCGCGAACTCCCCAAGGTGCCGTGGCGCGAGTCCATGTCGGCTTCCTGGCGTCTGACTGCCGGCAAGTGCCGCTACTGGGGCAACAACTTCCTCGTCATCTCTGGTAACGCCTCGCCGTCGTCCTCACCCGCGAATTGGACGCGAGATGAATGGATCTAACCAACTCGCGTTACGGTCATCCAACACACTCAGCCATGTTCTCGGGCCTCGAGTGCGCGGCGGAGAAGGCGCGCGGCCGCCACGACCTTGGCAACGAGCTGCTCGCGGGCTGTGCGACCGGCGCGGCGCTCGCGGCCGGTCAAGGCTACCAGGCTCAGTGCCTCGGCTGCGCCGGCTTTGCGGCCTTCTCGTACGCGATCAACTACTTCACAGGCGGGCGGTTCTGAGCAGTTCCCGGGCATTATAGTAGTAGAAGTATACGGCGCTCACGACAGCGGTGTACTCCAGGTCGTTCGGATGCTATCAGTTCATGTTGACGACGCCTTACGCCGCCAAGGAAGGCTCGGCTCTCGGCGTGTATTCATTGCTCTCCGCTACATCAAGTCGCCATGAAGCCGCCATCCACGAGCAGGTTGACGCCGTGGATATACCGCGTGTCGTCCGACACGAGGAACACGACAGCGTTGGCCACGTCCATGGCCTTGCCGGGGGCCTCCGCTGGGATGCGGTTGCCGGACGACGGCGCGAGGCAGTCGTCTCGACTGATCGAGTCGTCGATGAAGCCCGGGGCGACGGCGTTGCAAATCACCCCGCTGGCAGCGTACTCGGCCGCGATCTGGCGCGTTAGCTGCACGACCGCCGACTTGCTCACGCCGAATGTGAAGTGGCCCTGGCGCGCGACCATCCCGTGCGCAGACGACACGTTCACGATGCGGCCGCGCACGGCGCCGTTGTCCTGCGCCAGCATCTGCTGTACCGCGCGCTTGCAGCTGAGGAACACTGCCTTAGCCGACACACCCATGGCTTCATCCCACGCCTTCTCGTCCAGGTTCACCAGCGACGCCGCCTTGGCGCCGCTGCCGGCAGGTACGGGTACGCAGTTGACCACAAAGTCAATGCGCTTGAACTTCTGGACAATCTCAGCGTACGTGGCGTCGATGAAGCTCCAGCTGTGCAGCTCGCCGACGAATAGCTCCACCTCCGCCCCGTCGATCTTCTGGATCTGCGCGAGCACCGCGTTGGGCTGCTCTGCGCTCTTGTCACCGACGACTGCGAGCTTGGCGCCTTCCTTGGCCAACCGCACCGCGATGAGCTGCCCCAGACCCGAGTTCCCGCCCACGACGACGCCCACGCGGCCTTTCAAGCGCTCTCCGCTCGCAGCGCCAGTCTACCCAGCAGTCAAGTACAAGCACGACCGAGCCAAACCAGCAGTCCTGCCGTCAGTTCCAAGCGCGATCGACGTAGTGCATGCGCGTTCGGGCGAGAGAGCCTGGGACGTACCACGGACGCGACGGCCTGCTCCGCACGCGCAGCGTTCTTCTCGTCGTTGAGCTTGAGCGCGCGCGCGATCTCGGCGGGCGTGAGTCCCTTCTTCTCCAGGAACTGCAGGCGTTCCGACAGCGGCGTGTCCTGCACCTTGGGGTGCTGCAGGAAGCGCACGCCCTGCTGCACGAGGTCGTCCCGCACCGAGGACATGGCTAGGATACTGCTACTGGGCTTGGAGCGCGAGGGCGTGGGGTGGGAGGTGCTTGCAGCGGCGGCGGCGGAACGAGAAGTGGGCGGCGCCGCGTCGCCTTCGTCGCTTCCGGCACTGCGGCGCGCTTGGGCTTGGGCTTATTGTTGACGTGTGCGACGCACACATGCATTCACGCGTTTGGATTGGCTGAAAGCTGTCCATGAACGCATCTTGATTGATAAAAAAGAAACTTCAATTCCGTATTTTGACGAATCCTGAGCAGGTTTCATGAACTCGTTTTGACGAATCAGAGACGTTTAGGAGCTGTGATTGGCTGAAACACGGCCTATCGCGCGCCTGCCATTCAAACGCTAACAGACGCGAGCAGCTCTGCTCACATTGCCACCACTCGAAGGGTTCACGCCCGCTGTCTTCCTCCTGTCGGTGTCGCCGCGCTCCGGATCGCCTGCAGCAGGATGCGCGTGCTCGTGGGCGACGAAACAGGCTTGGTCAAGTCGGTCGAGCTGGAGAAGAATGAGCAGCGCGTGATCTCGAGCCGTAAGCAGCCGCAGGCGCGCGCGCGCGGCGTACAGCGCATGTGCTGGTACCAGGATGAGAACGAAGGCGCCGACTGCCGCGAGAGCGTGGTGATCGCGCGCGCTAACGGTGCCATCGAGAGCTACTACGCCTCGCACGGGAAAGATGCGGAAGCCGGACGAGAGGCGAGCTGGGCGTTCGAGCTCGGCGCCGGCGCCGGCAAGTGTGTCGGCCTCGACATGCTGCAGCGCTACGGCTCGGTTGTGCGATGCTCGGACGCTGGAGACGTGGTCGTGAGGAACTCGCTGAGCAAGGGCAGTCCTGCGACGTTCAACGTAGGCGACGCCATCGAGCGCATGCGCGTGGAGCCGTTGGCACAGACGGCGGTCGCGATCGGCGGCAAGGAACGCGATCTCGCGATCTGGTCGCTCGAGACGCAGCAGGTGCTCTTCCGCGCCAAGAACGTGTCGCACGACAAACTCGACATGCGGGTGCCCGTGTGGGTCAAGGATCTGCGGTTCCTCTCCCAAGGCAGCAGCAATGGCCACCGCGTTGTCGTCGGCACAGGATACCACCACGTGCGCCTGTACGACACCAACACGAAGCGGAGACCGGTGCAGCAGATCGAGTTTGGTGAGCACCCGATCAACGCGGTGTGCGTGTCGCCCGACGAGTCGCGCGTGTTCATCGCGGACACAACAGGCAGCCTGGACATCCTGGACCTCCGGACCCTCAAGCACATGGGCCGGTGCACCGGTCCTGTCGGCGCCATCCGCGACATTGCGTGCCACCCGACACTGCCCTATGTCGCGGCCGTCGGGCTCGACCGCATGGTGCATGTCTTCGATATCAACACGCGCAAGTACCAGCACACGGTGTACGCGAAGCAGCGCCTGAACACGGTGCTCTTCTGCAACGATGGTCTCAAAGAGATCCCCGTGAGCGCGATGGACGAGCCGGCGAAGAAGAAGCGCAAGGGGAACAATGACGAGGAGGAAGAGGCCGATCTGAACGACGACGACGAGGAGGAAGAGGAGATGTATGAGGGCCTGGAGATCAGCGACGAAGAGGAAGATGACGACGACGACGATGACGACGATGACGACGATGACAGCGAGTAGAACGCACGGCATCTCCGGTCAAAAGCAGTAGATGCAATCACGAAATAGACGTGCTGTTATTACTAGCCGTCGCGTGTATGCGAGCCATGCCGCGCTGTCATGGAGCAAGCGCGTACAATGCATCCGCTCCAGAAGAATGAAAGCAGCGCTGCTTTGTCTTGTCGGAGACGGAGAGAACAGCAGAGCTGAGCGTCTTGATGCCGCGCTCGTCTAAGAAGCGATGCGACTGCGGAGAGCCTTGCCGCGGTGGTTGAACACGTGGAAGTCAGGAGACGAGATGACCGACGACAGCGACCTGAAGTCGGCAGTGCGCGCAGCGCTGTTAGATCGTCGGCAAAAAGGACCCAGTGTGTACGGGCTCACCTGGAGTAGAGCGACTCGCTCGAGCGAATCGGCAGGAACTCGCCCGACGTGAGCAGCACGCCGATGAGCGAGATGAGGAACGATAGCACGAGCTCCACGATAACCTGGAGCGTCAAGGGAGCCACGGAGTGGTTAGGAGCACTCAATGTATACCGTCTTGCGCATTACCAACAAGACGAGTTTGTCACGTACGGCGAACGGCGGCATCTGCGCGTCCGAGATCTCCGCGAGCTTCACGTACGACTCATCTGTCGGGTCGACGAGAACGGCGGCGCGTACGTTAGTCTTGAGCCCGGATATACAGACCAGGAGGGGGGCACACGAAGCACCAAGGGCCGCCAGACGTACACTGCACAGAGTAGTAGCCGGCGTGCAGCAGCAGCGCCGTGCCGACCGCGATCAGGAGCTTGCCGACCAGCGCCATCCTCTCGGTTTCCACGTTGCCAACGTCGGTCGGTCTCCTCGACCCCCTTCCGTCCAACATTGTGCCGGTTTCATGGCTGCATCGCGGCACCTTGTACCATACTTGTCAAACAGCCTACCCTACCTCCAAGAATATATCAATCCTTCACGCCGCCCGGCCGAGCAGTACTCACGACGCGATGAAGTTCTGGGGCCGAAGCAGCAGCTCCGCGACGAGCGCGTCGGGCGTCAGCGCGCCGCCTGGGCCGACCAGAGCCGATGCACTGGAAACCAGCGTGCTGGGCAAGGCGTCTCTCGCACCTTCGGACCTGCCGCCGTCGTACGTGCTGTCGGAGCAGCGGCGCAGCCAGTTGCTGCTTGCCGCGCGCGCGAACCGTGTCTCCTGGATCGACGGGCTCGATGAGGCGCGCGTCAAGCAAGAAATGGGATCTACACCACTGGACCTCGCGTCAGGTCTTCCCCATGGTGTTAAGGTGTCGGCACGCTGCCAGGAGGCGCTCGAGGAGATTGGCAGTGACATGCAGCTGCTGCTCTTGGACCTGGAGCAGCTCAAACAGAAGATTATCCCGAACGAAGGAGCCGGCACGGACGATAGCGAGGCTACAGAGACTGGGAATGGATATAGCGGCGGCGACACGGACAAGCTGGCATACCGCACGTTGTTCGACGACCTGAGGGACCAGCGGGACCGACTGGAGCGGTGGAGGCGCGCGCACTCGGCGGACGCGGTGCGTCTCTGGCGTGAGAGCCGTCTGAGTGCGCGCGACAAGGAGACAATATTTCTCCTTGCTTTCCAGGAACTTGTGGACCTGCTCAAGTACCCTGAAGCGGCCGAGTTCGTGTACCAAATCCAGACGTTCGTCAAACGGTTCGGCAAGTGGGACCTATCGCAGATGCTACGCATGCGCGCGACTCGCGACCGGCCGGGCGGACACATCCACGCGTTCATCGACAAGCTTGGGCAGCAACTTCGGCACAACAAGAAGCTCGCGGCGCTCGTTGCGCGCGAGATGCAGTTTTTGAGCGCGCGCGATGAGCTTGGGAGCGACCTGCTGCACGAAGTTCTGGAAGCGTTCTTGATGGAGAAGGTGTACACTCGCGCGTTGACTCCGACGCCAGACGCTGCGCGGCAAGACGAGGCCCTTCACATGCGCATCAAGTCACTTGGGTTCGTGAGCTTCCGACACTTGGATCTACCGATCCCACACGCGAAAGAGGAGCAGCTGGCGTGGGAGCAGCTCGTCGACCAGCTGCGCAGCTTGGTGCTGTACGTAAGCCCGCGGCGCAAAATGGACTGCGTGCTGCGTGTTTGTCAGGACTTGACGACGCTACTCTCTCGTCAGCATCCGGCGAGCCGCCTGCCGTCCGCGGACGAGTTCCTGCCGGGACTTATCTACCTCCTCCTCCGCGCAAACCCACCCGAGCTCAAGCGGAACGTGAACTTCATCCTCGAGTACCGGAGCCAGTCGAAACTCGTGTCAGAGCCTGGGTACTTCTTCACACACCTTGTATCCAGCGTGGCGTTCCTGGAGGAAGTGAACGGCTCACTGTTGACCATATCACCCGAAGAGTTCGAAGACGGCTTGAGGAGAAGCAAGCAGGCGATGGTGAAAGAGATACAGACCACGTCCGCGCGAGACGGTGTTAGCAAGGATCGCGCCATTGCTGGCAATTCCACGGATGCGGATCGGTCGAGAGAGAAACTGCAGCGGAAGCTCGACCACGGTGGCGTGCTGGTGAGCAGCGAGACACCTCGCACGCTCGGTATCCTCGACGTCCGTGCCAAGCGAACCGCTCTGTGCCATCAACTTGGCGGATAATACGTAGAAGCGAATAGGTGCCTTGTTGCTGGTGCCTCGCGAAGCTCGCTCGCTGGTTCTCTACTGGGTTATCTGGCGCATGCGCCGATGTGATCTCAAGGGTATACCTTCATACCCACTCGTTGCGGACGCGGTACATCACACCGTTGAGTAGAATGATCTCCGGCGCCACGTCTGCCTCGACGGCGACCTGCGGATTCGACTGACTTGCACACGGGTCGCTTCCATCCCCCGTCCTACTACCGCTGCTGCTCTGTCGTACCATCCACGCCTGTATCGCGCTCCTCGCAATCACCCACCACGCGCGCGAGCGGGTCGCAGCGGCCACCACCGTTCCCTGCAACTCGCTCGTCAGTCGCCGAAGCATGCCAAGCAGTGAACGGTCGCGCCTTGCGACCGACGGGAGTGGAGGGTGCGCAAGCTTTTGAGTGCGGACCTTGGTTGGCTCGTCAGCGGCTCCATAGCATTGCGACTGCCCCTGCGACAGCCTCCTCGCTGCCGGATCCGCCGCCACCTGCGCATCGTCGACTTGTGCGCCACCCGGACGCTCGTGCCGCTGGAGAAACAGCGCGCGGAGCACACTCGTGACGCACATGGCAGGCTTGTCGGGCGCCAGGATCCACGCTCGGTTGTCGGCGATAATCGAGGGCGTTTCCCATCCCATTCGACGAACAAGAAAACAGGGTTCAATTCGCGCACTTCAACTCGATCACGAAGGGTGTCGTGACACGATCCATGTCCGCTATTTCCCGTCCGTTTCGGTTCTTTCTGATAGAGAAATCTCCAAATGACTAAAATCAGCCGGGACAACAATATCAGAGTGATGGTCAAGGGGGAAAGCTCAGCGATCAATGTCGATCAGTTGCTCTCCTTCCCGAGTCGACGCTGGCGGAGAAAGGGGCGGCTTGCCGGCGCTCCGGCCGCCGGTATGGAGGCCATGCAGGCGCAGATCAACCAGGCGATCGCCGCTGGCTGTCTGCAGACGGTCATGAGTCTCGTACACCCGGAGCTGACCAAGTACGTCGAGTTCCAGCGCGCGCGAGTGGCGCGGACCGATAGTAGCAGCGCTGCAGCGGGTCATGGGCGACGGCAGAGCCGCGAGGAGGGCACGAACGGAGCGGTCGCGATGCATGCAGACCAGCAAACAGACATTTCAACGCAGCTCAAATACCTGCGCGACCACTGGCGCTCGCATCTGCGCTTCCACGGGGGCGACCCGGAGCTGCCGATGATCGTGCAGCGTGCGATTCTGTACCGCAACAAGGTATCGCACCAGAGCGACATGGCACTGCACCAGTACGAGGAAGCCATATCGACATACGAGAAACTGGCCGAGCTTATTGAGTGCAACGTGATCATTCGGCGCCAGATTCGAGAGGTCGTAGACAAGATGCTCCCGTTCTCGAGCATTTCGAGCGCAGCGGCGGGCACGGCGCCAACTTCCATTTCTACAGGAGTCCATAACTCACGTTCGAGTGGCACCGATGTCCGTGCTACCCAGCTGGCGCGAGAGCCTTCGGAGGAACGAGACGCGAGTCCAGCTACCGCAGGGTTGGTTGTTTCTGTTGAGGACCCGTCTGACAGCCCGTCCGAATTATACGACCAGCAAGAAACGAAGCGCAACGACTTGTCCAACTGGGAGGATCTGCGATCGATAGGCAGCGATAAATTCAAGGCTGGCGATTACCAAGCTGCTATCGAGTGCTACACTCGGGCGATCGAGATTGCGCCGAATGAACCAATCCTGCTGAGCAACCGCGCGACGGGTTATTTGAAGCTAAAGGAGTTTGAGCTCGCGCGGGACGACGCTGAGGATGCTCTCGACCTCGACACGGAAGTTGTCAAACACTACCGGCTGTTGTCCGAGGCGCTGATGGGACTGCAGGAGTACAACCAGGCGCGCGAGGTGTGTGAGGAAGGACTCGTGCTTGACGCCTCCGAGAAGACTCTGCTGTCGCGGAAGAAGGCTGCATCCGCCATGATCGAGCAAATGCGCCAGGAGAAGGAAGTTCAGAAGGTGAAGAAGCGCGAGGAGGAGAGACGACAAGCGGCGGAGACATACAAAGAGGGTAAGAAAGCTGTTCGGCAAGCATCACCAGCGCCAAGTCTCAAACCAAACGGCGCGTTACCGCAAGGCACTGCACTGCGCTCCATCAATGCGACTGCGCTGGGAATTGCCGATCCCATCAAGTACAGCGATGTGGCACTAAGTGACATCGACGTTCAACAGCGCGGCGCGGAAGATTTCGAGCTGTACTGCATCGCGGTGGAAATTTTCGTAGAGGCGGGAGTCTATTGGATTCGAGCAATCGAGCTGCGGCTGTCCGGGAAGATCGCCGAAGCCAAGGTGCTCGCGAAGAAGACAGTCGAGAGCTTGAAGAATGCTGGCGAAGTTGGTTTAGCCGGGGCGTGGTATCGCATGGGAGTTCTTTTCAGTGGCATTGACCTTGGGCTTCCTCTTGTCAAGAACCTAAAGCAGCAAGTCGACAAGTTCCACAAGGCCGCCGCATGTAAGCCTTTTGTTCGGACGCCAACTGGGCGGGTCATTCGACATGCTGGTGTCGCCGAGGCTGAAAACGAGCTCGGTGTGATGTTTCGCGACGGCAATGCACTGGTGAGCGGCAATTTGGATCAGGCATTTACATACTTCTTGCGCTCAGCACAGCACGATTTTGCAATCGGTCAGTTGAACGTCGCGAAGGCGTACCTAAACGGCGAAGGCACGGCGAAGGACGTGAAGGCCGCGCGCTTCTGGGTGTCTCGTGCTGCTCAACATGGGCTTGCGGACGGCCAGGCGCTCTTGGCTCGCATGCTTCAAGACGGAGTCGGCGGTCCGAGAGATGCAACACAAGCGCGCCTGTTGCTAGAGGAGAGTCGTGAGAACAAGAAGCTGGAGTTGCCGGCGGATCGGAATATGTCAAAGAAGGAAAGGAGTGAGTGGTGGATGGCCACAGACACCCTGGATCCCACCCAGCCATCCGACTACTTGGAGTATTTGAGTGAAGGCTTTGACTTGTTCAAATGGGAAGGGATCAGCGAAGAGGACTCCAGCTATTCGACACAGATGGATCGCCTTCATCGCCCGATCACGGCCGCCGTCAAGGAGGAGATCGATGTGCGCGCAAATGGAGGTGGGCTCACTGCATCAAAGTACCTGATTGCCCAGCGTTTGATCGAGCGAGCGCAGTCGCTGCTGGAGGCTGGCGATGCGGATGAAGGACTGAACGCGCTTCGCCGAGCTGACGAGCTGTGGGAGTGTCCTGGAGCGATGCTCCCGGAGAGTTTCTTAACGGCGGCTCTCAATGTGGCGCGCGTTCGGTACGGGAAGAACCCGAAAAACATCGACGCGGCGTATGCTGTGGGACGTTGGGACATCGTCAACCACGACGATCAGGTGCGCCACTGGAAGAAGTGCGCCAAATTGAACCCTTCCGAGCCGTCGTTGAGCTACCACTTGGGTGTTGCGTGCTGGAACAGCGGCCTGTTCGCCGAAGCGCACGACGCTCTGTCAAAAGCGCTTGTGCTAAAGCAGGACCCACGCTGGCTGTATATGCTCGGGGTCTCGAAGCAGCCCAACGGCGGCCTCGAAGCTGCGTACCCGATTTTCAAGGAGTACGTCGCCAAGAACCCGCCCGACGAGAAGTTTGTGCCCGACGCCTATTTCTCAATGGCCGCACTTCACCTCTCAAGATTGGACTTGGAGACGGGTTTGGTCTACTACGGAGTCGCTCAAGCAGCAGAGAGCCCGAGCATTCGCTTTCCCGCGCTGCTACCGAGTGCCATGGACATGGGAAAGAAGATACTCGAGGCTCAGGTTAGAGATATGGGCTTGTTAGAGACAACCATGCCTTCGGACGTGATGACAGGCTCGGTGCTGCCATGCGAGTTCTGCCAAGATAAGGTCAAGCCATCGCAGGTGCTCATGCACAAGCTCAGCAAGTGTCCACGCCGCCGCGTCATGTGCCGGGACTGCGATAAGGAGGTGATATTCGACGAGCTAGCAGCGCACCAGGAATCGAAGCACAAGAAGCCTTCCGCGTCGCGAAAGAAGCGCTCCCCACTGCGCTCGAAGTCGCCCGCTGCGAAGCTCAGTGCGAGTCGAAGCAACGTGGCTGAGGTCGGGAAAGTAGGTCGTCTGCCGGATCCGAAGTTCCACTTCTTTGGGAAGATCCTGGAGATCATTCCAGGCAAGGGCTCGAAGCCACCGGTGCTGGCGCTACTTTCCGAGGCCGGCGACAAGTGGGAGCTCCGCGTGACGGCGTCCGCGGCTTCTTCAATCCTCGGTGCCACCGTGGAAGACTCGATTGTGGTTTTCTGGCGCTCCTCCCCGACTGTGGACGCCATCGGCAGGCGCAGTCTCCGAGTGCCTCAGTCGTCATCAAACGAGCAGTACGGTCGTGACGTTGTACTCCATGTGACGAAGCTCTCGGTGCAGGCGGTGGCGTCCGAGCTGAAGCAGCTGCGCCAAGTGAACCACGTGGAGCACGGCGCGGTATGCTCGTACTGCTCGTCGAAACCCACGACGAGACTCTCAGTGTGCGGCGCATGCAAGCGTGTCAAATATTGCTCGCGCGACTGCCAGAGCATCCACTGGAAGGCCGGGCATCGCGCCATGTGCAAGAACGTGGAGCTGTTGGATCAGTGCCTGTCAAAGAGCGTGAACATTGCTCCCGATCGGTACCCGGACAAACCACTCAAGGATGACGCTTCCTTGTTGGCGAACGGACTAGCGGTACCGGGAAACACGCTGGATATCCTGCGCGACGTTCTCTACTCCTTTGAGGCAATCGAAGGTCAAGAGTCGTCGTTCGAGTGCGAGCTCCCGGTCTACGGCGGTGGAGAGCTCAAGTCTAGAGCCATCACAGGCAGCGTGCGCTTCTTCAGAGACAAACGCACGCGCGCGATATGGTCGCAGTTCCGCGTGGGTTACCTGACGTCGACGCCCACGCAGTCACAACAGCAGGAGCTCGTCACCTTCTTCCACCTGCCGCCTCACAATCCGCTGCAGCTCAAGTACCAAGACAAGATGGTCCACTTGGAACGGTGCAAGGTGTTTATGGACGACACGGACGGCAAGGGCTTCCGCCTCGGCATGGATGTTGCTCTCGACAAGCTGCCTGCGCCGGCGCTAGCCGAGCTGCTCGACTACCTCATCACCAACACTGCCATATACTTGTCGTGATCCGTGCAAGCAGCGCTGCCAGTGCGTACATTCAAGGCGCATGGGTATCTCCGGCTCTGCTCTGACTGCGCTGCCGTCATGTACAGAGCTCACGCGTGAGGAAGCACCGAGCAACTGGCGATGAACAAAGCGGGATTGAATATGTGTAAGCGTTGCTCATCTTTTGGTGTGCGGTTCTCATCCTAGTGTTCCCCTACAGCTTGCTCTATCGTCACAAGAAGCCGTTCTCGATCGCGTTCTGCGCCTGCACGACGTCGGACATGACGAGGTTCCCGCCCTTAGTCATCGTGGACGCCTCCACGAGCTTCACGGCCGCGAACGGGTCGCTCAGCATCTCTAGCAGCGCCGACGCCAGGTCGACCGTCGACTCCATCTGGAACAGACGTCCCGACTCGTTGATATAGGCGAAAATGGTGTACGCGAACGAGTACTCTC
>JAADYC010000750.1:0-14146 GCA_023338135.1 Phytopythium kandeliae
CAGTTCCAGCCATGTGGATCAGTCCGTGGGTGTTGTGGAGCCGCCTCCAGCGCCTGGAGTGACGCCGCGAATCCCGGCACGGCACGCTTCACCGGATCTCACTGCCGCCACGACGACGATCCCAACTCCTCCCGCCGTCCTTGCCCCGACCGCTCCCATCCTCTCGGCGACGGCTGCGCATCTTATCGAGCCTCCAGCCCTCGCACCTGAGCCTGCGGCAGTGCCAGCACCTGGACCCACGCCAGTGCCAGCAGCAGTCACTGTCTCGGCCCCCCGGCCCGCAGTGGCGACGCCTTCTCCAGTCGCGGCTCCAGCCGCGGCTCCAGCTGCTGGATCGCTCGCGTTCCACCCGTTCGACCTGCTGCTGCCGGTGACGGCGGTCCCGGTCGTGCCTCGCGCGCTCGAATGCGTGTACGACGACGCGGCCGCCGAGATGCAACGGAACGTGATGAAGGCGGTCAAGAAGCTCCTGCGGAGAGCCAAGCCGCGCGTCGAGGAGTTCAAGATGAGCGCCAGGCTCTTCGGCAACGGGTTCATGGACGCCGAGGACTTCCTGGCCGCGCTCGTGCGTGACCTTGGCGCGCTCCGAGCACTGCAGCTCGTGCCGTGCCTCGTGAGCATCCAGCCGGACGCCGTCAAGCGCGAGAACCTCCTCTTCGCCGCGCGCGGGTATCGCCTGCGCAACCTGGACGCGCTCGAGCGCCAGTGCGACCCGGTGCCGAGCGCGCCGGCGGCCAGTCTGCGTCCGCGCTTGGCGTCGTCCGACTCGGCGACGTCCACCGCCTCGGCGGCGTCCTCCGCCAGTCTCGCGGTCACGCAGGCGGCGCCAGCGGTCGGTAATGGCGTGGACGGCTCCAGCACGACGGCGTCTGTCCCAAAGACATCGATGAAGACGGAGCGCGGCGACGATAACAAGCTCGAGGCGGGCGGTTTGGTCCCGAGCGAGCCGTTTGTGCCGGAGCCGGTCAGCGAGCCAGAGGTGGTGGCCGCGGAGAGTCCGGAGCGCCAAGCTAAGGCGCTGGGGCCGGTCGACGGCACTGGCGTTGGCGTTAGCGAGGATCCGAGTGGTGAGGCCAATGGCGAGTCCCCAGTGTCCGCTCCTCCAGGGACGGGCGTCGGTGCGGGAGGTCGCGGCGAGCCCAAGACGCTGTCGGAGGCTGACACGGACAGCGAGTCGAGCGCGGCGTCTACTGGTGGTGTGAGCCTCCCGGTCGTGGCGTTGCCGCCGCCACCGCCGCAACCGCCGACGCCGACGCCGACGCCGACGCCGACGCTGATGCCGACACCGACGCCGCCGGTGCGTGCGGCCGCGAACGAAGGCGGCGCGGCGGACGAGGCGGCGTCCACAGCGGGCAGCCCTCGGTCCGTCGCTGCTCACGGTGGTGGACTCGCGCGAGGCAAGTCGCCCACGCGCGCGGACGAGGATGAGGCCGAGGCCGCGTCCGCCTTGGGGATCGACCACAACATGTTCGGGGAAGCCGTGCCGGCGAATGGGAGCCGACCGCCGCGACAGCAGGCCGAGGAGCCCCCGCGGGCAGGGGCGACTGCGGCCGAAAACCTGTTCGGCGGCGCCGGGACTGGATCCGCGGCCGGAGGTATCCCCGCGGCTAGCAACTCGAGCGTGGAGGACGCGCTGTCGCTGTTCGGCTCCTCATCCGCGCGGACCTCGCCAGTCGCCAAGCCGCGCAAGTCGGTCACGTGGGGCGGGACGCAAGCCACGGAGATCCCCGCGCGCAGGTCGCCGCCGGCGGCGCCCATGCTCTTCGGCCTGGCCACGGCCGGCGCGTACTCGGACTCGGATTCGGACTCGGACTCGGACTTTGAGTAGCACTGGCCAAGGTCCCCCGCGTCGGGAGGCGTTCGTTATACTCGTCCGTCCGTCCGGCTGGCCGCCTCGACCGGGCCTCACGCTCGCTCGCTCGCTCGCTCCTACCTCCTAGCCGCCCGCCATCCGCCCGCTCTACCCTTCGCGTCTATTTCCTGCCGCTCTTCTTCCTCTTGGCCTTCTTCTTGGGCGTGTGTGGCGCGCTCTTGGCGCCACCGTTGGTCGCCGGGCGGTCTATTGCCTCGCCACCGACATCGGCGGCGGGCTCATCCGCATCCCCAGTCGGCTCGTCCGCATGCTCGTCCGCGTGCTCGTCCGCGTGCTCGTCCGCATGCTCGTCCGCATGCTCGTCCTCGTGCTCGTTCGCGGCGGCCTTGGCCTTCTTCTTGCCCTTCTTCTTGCCCTTCTTCTTCTTCTTGCGTGCGCCGTCGCTAGCGCCTTCCTCAGGCCACGTCACGTCGTCCACGAACCCGAGCGCGCGCGCGAACGCCGACCCGTGGTCAATGCCGTCGGCCACGTCCGCGCCGAGCAGCAGGTCGTCCGCCGAGCCGCCGGGCGGCCACGTCTCGCGCAGAAAGCCGCCGCGCGGCATGGCCTGCGGCACGTGGAAGCCGAGCCCGGCGGTCGTGAGCAGCGCCGTGTGCGCGCGCAGCTCGGGCTCAAAGCTGCGCCAGACCGTGTGCGACTGCAGAAAGTTGCGCAGGAAGGCGTCGGGCGGCTGCGCGGCCGCCTGCAGCCGGATGGCGTTGCACAGCTGCAGGATGTAGCCCCGGTAGCTCGCGCCGACGTCCTGCCGGTAGTGCTCCACCAGCAGCGACACGAGCTTGAGCTTCTTGACCAGCACCTCGAGCGCCGTCGGCGTCGTCGCCGCCGTCGTCTTGGATGGACTCTGACTCCGAGACCGAGGCGGAGTCGACGTCAGCGTCGCGAGGAGGTCCTCCGACTGCTTGCGCTGCTGGCGCTGCTGCTGCGCCTGCGAGTCGGCGCGCAGCGCGAGGAAGACGAGCTGGTAGAAGGCGGCGTGGTAGAGGTTGTTGTGCGCGTACTCGAAGAACCAGGCGACGAGCACGCGCCAGACGCGCGCGTCCAGCAGCTCGCTCGAGGCGAGCAGCGCCGGGTTGTGCGCGGCCGTCTCGACGAGCGTCTGCACGAGCGTGAGGCGGAACTCGGTGAAAGGCGCCTTGACGACGTAGGCCGTGTGGCGCACGGCGCCGGGCGGCAGCACGGGCGTGGCGGCGTCCAGGTCCATCTCGATCGCCTGCTGGTGCTCGTACTTGTCCACGAGGTAGCCCAGGAGCTTGGGCAGGTGCGCCTCGGCCAGCGCGAAGATGCGCGCGCGCAGCGGCGCGAGCTGGTTCGGCACCATGTTGACGACCGTCGCGCCGAACGACTGGTACGGGCTCGTCGGCGGGCCTTGCACCTTGTCGCGCGCCGCCTGCTGCAGCAGCCGCAGCACGCACTTGATGGCGGCCGTGCGCTGGCCGATGGGCCGCGTGCCAGAGCGGTCCACGGCCGCGCACACGAGCCCCTCGAGCAGCTCGGGGCAGTAGGCCGCCGGCTGCAGCAGCAGCTCGCCGTTCTCGTCGGCCGCGAGTCGGTCGAGCAGCTCGAGCAACACGTCGGCCGCGCCGGCCGCGTGCGCCTCGCGTACGCCGGCGGCCGCAACGCGCGTGGCCAGCACGAGCAGCAGCTTCCAGTCCGAGAGCGCGCGGAAGAGCGACCACTTCTTGGGCGGCGAGCTCGAGTAGAAGCGCATGAGCGCCGCGCTGTGCGGCTTGCACACGAGCGTGAGCAAGGCCTCGGCCACCGGCGCGTGCTCCACGTGCGCCAGCATGGCGCCGAGCACGCGCCGCGCGGCCGTGGGGCTCGCGCCGACCACCTCGTACACGTCGTCCAGGTACAGCCGCATGAGGCAGTCGAGCACGCGGCAGCCGTGCCGCAGGCTGCCGCGCGACCGCCGGCTGAAGACCGACAGCACGCGCCGCGTCAGCAGCTGGCTCTGGCCCGACAGGAACGTCAGCAGCGCGTCCGACGCGTCCTCGCTCGTCAGCAGCATGGTCGCGCGGTACGACAGCCGCAGCGCCTCGGACGCCGGGCCGCTCGCCGACGCGGCCGTCTCCGCGTCCTCGCGCGGACCCGCGGCCGCCTGCGCCTCCACGTCCGCGTCCGCGTCCTCGAGCGCGAGCCCGTCGCCCTCCTCGCCCTCCACGCGCGTGATGAAGCCCACGAGCAGCTTGCACGCCGTCTCCTGCCGCAGCACGCTCACCATAGCGGCCGTCACGGCCGGCGGGCGGTCGTCCGCCAGGAACCGCCGCAGGATCGCCTCGTACTCCTCGCGGCTCTTGCCCGCGGCCTCCTCCAAGCCGTCCGCGGGCTCGCCCGGCGGGCCCAGCGGCCGCCGCACCGTCAGCTCCTGCAGCGCCATGCCAGCCAAAGGCAACCGGGCGCTATGCTCTGTCGCGCGGGCTCGTCGCGGCCGCGCGCGCGCGAATGCCTGCTAGCTCGCTCTCCTCGAGGCGCGCTCGGCCGTCAAGACGCCGGCGAAACGCCCTCCCGACCCGCGCGGGAAACGCCGAAACGCCCCCTTCTGGACGCGGAAACGCGCGCGCTCGGGAGAGAGCAGGCGCGGCTGCGAGGGGGACGGGCCGACGGACGCGCGAGTGGGCGGCGAGGCGCACGGACTCACGCGCGGACGCAGCGACGGACTCGCCCGGCGCGCGGGGGGACCAGCAAGCAGGGGGTCGCGGCGCGGCGGCGGACGTCGCGTGGCGGTGGTGGCGCGGCCGTGAGTGTGTGCGAGGCGGAAGACGTGGTCGAGACGGACGGGGGCGGAGGAGACCGCCGGTCGATACCGGGAATACCGGTAATCATTCCGACGACTGATCGCGTGATCGGCGCATCATCGCGGCAGGGATACATTCATTCACTCGCTCACTCCGAGCGACCTGACGGCGGCGAGGCCGCTGCTTGGGGCATCCGCTCCGCGCGACGCTGGACGGCGTGGTGCCGACGGAAGAGCGCGAGCTTGGCGGCGGCGGCCGCGTCCAGGCCTCCGTCGCCGGCACGCGAGAGCGCGCGCGCGTCCTCCTTCTTGAGCACCAGCGCGAAGTGGCAGCCGCGCGCGTAAGGCGTCCACGCGCGGAAGGCGCCGCCGCTGGCCGCCGCGAGCGCGTGCACGGTCGGCCACAGCCGGTGGGTCACGTCCGTGAACACGAAGTGGCTGCCGCGCCGCGCGCCGCGGAAGAGCGCGCGCAAAAAGCAGTAGTCGCTGCGCTCGAGCAGCGTCAGGTTCTCCACGCACACGAACGAGAAGACGAACAAGTCGGCGGCGGCCACGGCCTCGCCCACGTCCGCGTTCGCGGCGGCCCGCGCGTCCAGCGTGATGTCGCAGCTCTTGAACCCGCACACGACGCCCGCGAACGCGCGCGCCCGCAGTGCGCGCTGCAGAGCCGCCACGGCCGGCTCCCACCCCGGCTCGTTGTCGTACACGGTCACGTCGAACGCCGCGTCGCGGTCGGCGCGCAGGAACCTGCGCAGCACGGCCAGCCCGACCGCCTCGTAGCCCGGTCCGCCGCCGAAGAGCGCCACGCGCCAGCGCCGATCTCCACCGCAGCGGAAGAGCTCGGAGCGCAGCGGTGCCAGCTGCGGCGTCAGCAGCAGGCCCGGCAGGTTCCCGCACCGGTTCATCTTGGCCGCCACATACCCCGAGCGCGCGCGCGCGTTCCCGAACGACGGCCGTGTGCCCGTGTTGGTGGCCAGGCACAGCCCGCGCGTGAGCTCGCGCGTCTCGCGCTCGTCTGCCGCGGGGAGCTCCGCCAGCAGCAGCGGCAGCAGCAGCTCGCACTCGCGGCGCAGAAGCGACTGCCACGCGCAGCGGAACGCGCGGCCGCTCGTGTTGAGCGCCGACCGGCGCGGTTGGTAGGCGAGCGCCACGTCCGCAGTGTCCCCGCTCTCGCCGGCGACCGGCAGCTGCAGCCACGGACACGTAAAGTGCCAACGGCGGCACACGGCGCGCAGCCGCCAGCGCTCGGCGCGCGACAGGAACGCGGCGATCAGCGCGCCACACTCGCCGTCCATTGCTCGCCTTGCTTGGCGCCTTGAGGCTGCAGCGCCTCCTTCTCCTAAAGGTACCCGTTTTCGGGTACATAGCGATCGCCACGCCAAGTCGAGCGTCACGCTTGCAGCTCGGCTCAGCAACTGATCTCAAGCGTTCGTGCGGCTCCGACCGGCGGTCGCTGCAGGTCTCGCGCGGTGTCGACGCGCCGCCGCTCCTGTCCATGGATCTGCTTCGAGGCTCAGCACTTCATACACATCTTCCGGTCAGACAGACGCGAGTCGAGGAGGCCCGGGCAGTAAGCGGCATCTAGCGACCACATACCCGCTAGGCAACGCCGCGATCGGTGGCGTCGAGGCGGAAGGGAGAGCTGGTCAGCCGTGGTAGAGCGAGGCAGCCTCGAGCAGCTCGGGGCTCCCCACTCGCGCCGCCACCGTGCAGATCTCGGCGCTATAAATACAGCGAACGCTGTGCCGAGGCTTCGCACCACGCGAGCCTCCCACCCACGCAGCAGATCGCGATGGGCAACGTGCGCGGGGCGTCTCGCTCCGCCGGGGCGAGCGTCGAGACGCCGCTCCTAGTCCTCGGACTCGCGCTGCTGCTGCTCGCCATGGCCGCGTACTTGCGTCTGCAGCTCCGCCAGCAGCGCCGCCAGCGTACGAGCCGCTTGCACTCACCGCTCTCTCTCTCTCTCTCACCCACCCACCCACCCTTTCTCTCTCTATCCATCCGTAGAGCGACGAGCCGAGTACCTGCCGCCGCTGCTGCAGGCGACGACCGAGGAGGGGCTGCTCCAGCAGATCGCGCGGCGCAAGCACAGTCTCCGCGGCTTCATCGCGCGGCTGCGCGCGCAGCTCGCGACCCGCGAGCAGCAGCTGCGCGCGCACGACGAGCTCGAGGGCGTCGTGACGGCCCGCGCGGAGACCAGTCGCCGGGACGACGAGCAGTGGCGCGCACTCATGGCGGCGGGCCGCAAGCTGCACGGCGACCGGTGGACGGCGGCCGACGGCGACGAGCCCTCGCTGCGCGAGCTCATGGAGACCCACAAGGACGAGCTGCTCGCGTACAAGCGGGAGCTGGAGCGCGGCGGATCGGCGCGGCGCTCTGTCCGGCGCGAGTCGCCGCCAGTCACTCGCCGGAGCCTCGCCGTCGCGCCACCATCTACGACCGTGCGCTCCCCGAGACCCGTCCCTCCACAGTGGCAATCGACGCGCCAGCTCGCGACGGGTATGTGGTCCGCGCGCGGTGCGGCGCCGGCCAGCGCGCGCGACACAGACGCCATCCACGTAGACGTCCGAGAGGATGCGGACGCGCCAAGCCTGCCCGGCATCCCGCGGCTCGACCTCGACAAGCTGCTGCGTCCGGCGCCGGCGCCGGCGTCGGCGTCCAGGAGCGGCGCGGCCGAGGCAGCCAGCGCCTCCGAGGCTGCATTCCAACGCAAGACGCGGCTCGCGCGCATGTTCAGTCGCCGCAGGGCCTAGAGTCAACAGAGAGATGCACATTCGCCTCGACGCGCAAGCTTAGAGGCGTCCGCCGCGCCATCCGCCCCGGTCAGCCGCATGCCGCGGGCTGGTGCGTGGCGGCCACAAAGAGAGCCCAGGCGCGGCTGAGTCCGTCGTCCATGGGGCAGGCTGCCAGCACGTCGCAGGCCGCGCGCGGCTCGAGCAGGCTGTAGTTGGCGAAGAGCACCGAGGTCCAGCCCGAGGCGTGCGCGCGCCAGTGCTTGACCATGTCGAGGCGACTGAGCACTTGCTCCCACTCCTCGCGCACGAAGCGCGGCGAGCGCACGGCCTCCATGATGGGCGAGACCGGCAGCATCTGGATGCCGTGGATGCACTCCTTGTTCGGGCTGAACCACGTCGCGTAGTCGCACTTGTTGTCGAAGAAGACGCCCGTGACCTTGTTGCGCCGGAACGTCGAAGGGTGGATCGCGTTGTCGTCCGTGAGCAGGAAGTACGTGTTGACCGCGCGCGCGTACACGCCGAGCATGAGCGTGGCGAGCTGCTCGAGCCCGGCGTTCTCCGTCTCGCGGCTGTAGAGCGCGAGACCGTAGAGAAAGTTGACCTCCTCGCTCGTCGACTCCTCGTCCTTGCCGTCCGCCATGGGCGTCACGCCGTGCGAGTACGAGTGGCCCTGGAACCAGTCGAAGTGCCGGAAGCGCGGGAAGAAGCGCTCGCCGCTGTCGGCGCACAGCACGTCGCGCACCAGCGCATCCACGAAGGTGCGCAGACGCACAGCGGCCTCCGAGCGGCGCCAGGTCGCGTCACTCAGGTGTAGCGTCATGGCGGCCGCCGTGACGGCGTAACCGTAGTGGTAATGGTGGTCGTTGTACACGGCGTTGCCGAAGTCCACGTTTGGGTCGTGCTTGCGCAGCGCCTCGCTCGTGATGATGCCCTTGTACACCGTGTCATACACGAGCGGGAAGGCCGACGCGTTGCTCGCGAACTCGCTCATGAGCGCCTGCAGCTTGGCCACGCCCACACGCGCGACCTCGGCCAGCTCGGGGTTCGTCGTGGACGCCAAATGCCGCGCCACGAGACACATGGTCCCGAACTTCTGCAGCAGCTTGCCCTTGAAGTAGTAGCTACCCTCGTGCGGCAGGGACCACTCGCCGTGCACCTCGTCGCGCACGATCTCCGCTAGCTTCAGCCGCGCCACGGCGTCCGCTGTCAGCGCGGCCACGTTGCGCGGGTAGAACGACAGACAGCTCGCGATCGCCGCGCTCGACGCCTGCGGCACGCGGAAGCGCCACTCGGCGTGGCCAGACGCAGCCACCGGCGCCGTGTACGCGGCCATCGGCCCGCGCGTGTTGGCGTGCAGCTCGAGCTCTGGGCAGCGCCGCGCGCTGTTGGGCTCCATCATTTCCTGCAGGTGCGTGAGCGCAAAGTGCAGGAACGTCGCTGGAGCGGGGGCCGACGCCGCGGCGACAGTCCACTGGAAGGCGAAGGCGTCCGTCCCGAGCGGCTGTACCTGAGCCGCCGTTGGGTAGACGCCCGCGGCGGATTGGTACAGACGCAGGATGGCGTCATCGCTGCTCTTGGAGGGCTCGCAGCCCGGTGCGGCAGCCGTGGACGACACGAAGGCCGCTTGGAGAACGCCCGAGAAGGCGCTCGTGGCCACGAGCCCGGCGGGCGAACACTCGAGCTCGAGTCCGCCGGCGTGGCTGTCCGCGGCTGCGAAGAGCACCCACGTGTGGCCGTTGTTGAGCGTCACGATGAAGCGCGAGCCGCGCACGCGGTCCCTTGGCCGCGTCGGTGCGCCGTTAATCGTCAGGACAACGTGGTCCGAGCGCAGCAGCGGGCGGAGATTCGCATATCGGACGGTCGTGAAGGCACCGCCGAGCGCCAGGTAGGTCGACAGTGAGGCGCTCGCACTCGGACGCAGCGCCAGGTGCACGCCGAGGTCGTCCCAGCCCTCGATCGCGAGTGGCGCGGCCGCCGTGGCGAGCTCCGCGGCCGAGAAGACCCAGTTCTTGAGCGTCGGCGGGTAGAAGTAGAAGCGGATGGCGCCGTTGTCGTTCTCCGGTCCGTCCGAGCGGTACTGGTGCAGGTAGCTGACCGAGAGCCCGTCCGCCAGCGCTCGGTACGTGTATGGCCCCGCGAAGATGGCGTCGCTCTCGGGCTGCGCGTCCGAGGCCCACGCGAGCAGGTTGCCCCACCAGGCGTTCGTGGGCACGGGTCTCTCGGCAGGGATCGCCGGGCCGAGGTTGCGCGGCCGCGCGAGCGTCCGGAGTTCGTCCGTCGGCCGGAACACGCCTGGGGGAGGCACCGCGTGCGTGAGCGACATGGCGGCGACGAAGATGCAGCGCGGGGACGCTCGAGCTGCGCGCGAATGCCGGTCGATCGTCACGCGCGGCGCTGGGATCGATCGCGGAGGGCGGAGTGCGGGCGAGCGGAAGCTGATGCGGAGAATCCAGCCTTGGCGTGAGAGATCCAAAAAAGTAGGTAGGCGACGCAAGCATCCCACTGTTCAATGTGCATGATTCAGCCAAGCATGCATTGTCAATTGGAATGTTTGCGTCGCCTACCTATGTTTCCGGGAGACTCGGTATTTTACGAACACCATTCAAACTCAAGTTGCTGCGACCAGTTTGCGTTGCTCGTATTATATCATTCTTCTCGATAGCAGCAGTAAACGACTTCACGCACTTCCTGCATGGAGAAGGAATATTCGATCGAATTTGGTAGCGTAGGTTGTTTATGAAGCGAAAATAACGCGGAACAGTTGGCAATCTCACGTTGGTGCCGAAAGGTAGCATCATGCCGCGCACAAGCCGAGGAAAGATTCGGCGCGCTACATCAGTTTCGCTAGCTGTCGAGGATATGGAGCTCTCAGCATGACCACCTTTGTCGGTGCATGAGTGTCCCCCGCCGAGTGTGCATATAACTGCAGAAGGGGTGACCGCGCAGATCTGCCCTACTCCCCGTTGTGCATGCATTAGCAAGCGACGATCAATCGCAAGCGAGATCACGGTCAGTAGCAAATACCGCCGCGAATTCTCAAGATTCCATTGCGTCGATGTTGCGTCCGACGAAACCTTTCCCTTTATTCGAACGTCGAGTCATATCTACAACATGTGAGTGCAGGGGAGACAGTGCACGCTGAAATGACTGCAGCCATTGAATGATCTGTCAACATGGACGCTGTACATGACGCCTCGTCAAGCAACATTGATCGCAGAACTCGACTCTCGACAGATACAAAACTCGACCCGATGACGAAGTAACGAAGCGTACTCTCGCTTCACGATATCAACGGCAAAGCCGCTGGAGACGCTTCCAACGCGTCGAAGCTCTGGCGGATCACCAAGAAACCAACGAATAGTACTCTGTTGTGAAATCAATTCGTCGCGCAACTCGGTCACAGCGATAGTCTCGTACAGTAGCACTCCATTGATCTACTTGTCCAAACTCGTCGATAGATTGCGGAGCAACTTCATCTGCTTCCAAGTCGCTTCCAGTCTGTTGTTCGTCGAGTTTCCCTCCGTAGTCCACTAGATAAATGCGCGAACATCCACACACAAACGTACGAGCTCAACGCCTGCCGAAAAGCCTGAGCACTGCGCGATCGCTTCGCTCCATGGACTGCTCATGTCACCTGTGCTGATTGCTGCCGTCACTTTTCTTGGTACCGCGCAAATTCTCTTGTGTGGACAGAGTGATAAGAATTTGCAGAATACGTCGGAGCGCCTCCCAGTCAAAATGTTCTTGCCACATGAGTTCCAATTTGCGCATTCCCTTCCCAAAAGTGTGCTTTTCACATGGTAAATGTATCAACGAGTGCTGACGAACATCTGGTGGCATGAGCGTGTTGGGCCGAGGTTGTACGGCCGCGCTATGGTCCGGAGTTTCCGTTGGTCGGTGGATGCCGAGGGAGGCCCTGCATACGCGAACGACATGGCGGCGATGAAGAGGCAGCGTTGGCAGCGATCGCTTGGCGCGCGGAGAGCGACGTGCGGAGTGCGGACAGAGCTACGCGCCTTCGATACGTGAAAAGGTAGAGTAACAATTATGGTATCCAACAGCAGCTTTTACGAATTCAACGAGAGCCCCATATTCTAGACAAGCTTCATGTCGCATTTCGTGAGTTCCAGCCAGTAGGATTGTCGATATTTGGCATGACTGCGTTGTCTGTTGTCCAGCTCTTTTCTTCTACATCATCAAATAATTGAGCTGGGTTGGGAAAACGAGGGACGAGGGAGGGACGGTCCCGAAGCGATCGAAAGAATGCGGGACAAGAGGGCGGACGGGGTGACGCGCGCGCCGTCAACGGCTCAAAGCGAGATGGGCGATCCAAAAACAGGGAGACGGCGCAATGGGAATGGCAGTGAATGACGGGAGCATTGCCATCAGAGTGCAGGGTCAAGACGGAGCTCCACCAACACTTCGGACCGAGTGAGTGCGGGATGACATCACAGCCGCAATTGGCTCCATGGTCGCCTTGGAGCGTTGGGTGCCCCGTTGGGTCCATCGCCCCAGTCATTCTGTCCAGCGGGCTATCTTCGACTTCCCCGTTCGCTTGCTCGCTCGCTCGCTCGCTCGCTGGTGCTGCGGGTCTGGGAAGAAGCGTGAGGGCGAGGCTCGCTTGAGATGGAGCTCGAATCTCAGCCGATAGATAGAGGAGCGCCGCGCACGCCAGCAACGCTCCAGCTGGCGGAACCAGCCTGCTGACCGGCGCTTTCTTATCGAGCCTGACACACCAGTGTGTACCCACTGGCTGCCGCCGAGGATTGCATGGTGCAATCACGAGGCGGCCTCTCCCTCTGCTGCCTTCCTCCCCTTCGTCTCGGTGCAGGTTCTACGATATCAGTCCATGGATTGAGCTCTCTCGCCTTCCTCGCTCGCAACCGTGCTAACCCACCTGCGCGCCGCGCCACGCCGCGCTTGGCTTGGCTCCGGTTGGCTGGGCTCACGCCACTGGTCGCGCCTGCGTCTGTCTGCGCGTCCGTCCAGTCGGCCAGTCAAGCGGGCAGCTGGCCACTGGCGCGCGACCCAACGACTCGCTGACGGGTGCGGCGGCGCGCAGCCATTCGCGATGAGCGCGGTGCCGTTGGAGAAATGATAAGACGCCGAGGCGCCGCCGCTCACCCGTCCGCGGATTGCGTCGGTTGCCCACGTGGACCGGTGGCTGCTGATCTGGCGCTTTTGAAGCCTTCCGATGGTTGTTTTGACAGTTTTTGCTGCAAGATGTGGCCAGCATACATTGGACAAGTCGCGCGCCGACCGAAACGCCGCGTTACTCACGCGATAATTTCGACAACTCGGTAAAAAAACGAGAAATTCGGCAACCGCCCGGCAGATTCACGCCCATCCCCCTGTACCCTATACAAACGACAAGTGCGTTTCGCGCCCCATCTTGGTCGACGCTCGTCGCGCGCAACGCCCGCCCGCCTGCCCGGCCAGTCCGCATCAGCGCTCGTCGGCGGACTCGAGGCCCGCTTCATTTCCGATCCGGCCGCGCGCGCAGGAAGGCGCCCGCTCTGCCTTGCGCTGCGCCGCCCCGCGCCGCCCCGCTCGCTCGCACTGCCGCCATGCCGGACGTAGAGGCCATCCCGATCCTGGAGCCGCCGGCGAACGTGCACCGGCGGCTGGTCGAGCAGCACGTGCACGCGCTCATGCAGCGGCACTCGGACGCGCTGGACGTGCGCGACGACGGCGGCGCGCTGTCGCTCGACGACCTGACGGTCGTGCACGGAATCGACCGGTTCTCCGTGCCGACGCTCGTGGCGCTCGGGCCGGCCTGGGCGCCCGGCGGCTCGGCGCGCATGTCGAGCGTCGGCGACGGGCTCGACGCGACGGCGCGCAGCTCGGCGCGCAGCTCACTCGCGGCCTCTCGCGCGCCGGACCACGAGCTGGCCAACACGCGCGCGCGCCTCGTGGGCGTCACGCGCCACCGCGCCGGCGGCCACTGCGAGTTCCTCGTGCAGGTCGACACGGGCAAGGAGCAGTTTGTCGTGCGCCGGCGCTTCTCCGAGTTCCGCGACCTGCGCCAGCAGCTGCTCGCGGCGCTCAAGGCGCGCCAGGCGTGCCGCGGTGGCGCCTGCGCCTCGCTCGCGGAGATCGAGGCCGCCAAGTTCCCGCGGCGCCGGCTGCGCTTCGGGCTCAAGCGCTCCTCCAGCACGGGCGGCGCCGGCGGCGACCTGGACACGGCCAGGGGCCGCGTCGTACTGCTCCAGCGCTTCCTCGACGCCGTGCTGCGCGTCTACCGCCACGCGCCGAAGCGGCAGGTGCGCAGCTGCCTCAACGCGCAGTGCAAGCTGCTCGGCGACGTCCGCGCCTTCCTCGACCTCGACATGCCCGACGGCGGCGCGCTCAGCCTCGGCGACAGCGCCGGCCCGCCGTTCGCGCAGTCGCAGTCGCAGTCGCAGTCGTTGGCCGCGTCCGCGCGCGACCTCGAGTGGCGCGAGCGCGCCAATAGCACGGGCTCCAGCGTCACGGTCGTGTCACCCTCCGTCTCGCGCGACTGCATGCGCGCGCCGCTCGGGCTCGCGCGCTCCCGATCCGAGCCTGCTGGCGCCATGGCTGCCGCGGCCGCGGTGGCGGTCGCAGTCGCGGACGCGCCGGGCGACGTCGCCAAGGACTCGCGCCGATCGCAGGCCGCGTCTGCGCGCTCGTCGCTCTACACCATCACCGAGGATCTCGAGTCGCTGCACCTGCGTGCGCACTGAGCGCCAGGCCGACGAGGCGCCGACGGCAGCCGGGAGAAGGAATCTCGCGCCAGTCGCTCGTTCGATAGCATCGCCCCTCTCTAATTTATCGCATCGCATC
>JAADYC010000751.1:0-14103 GCA_023338135.1 Phytopythium kandeliae
CGCGAAGAAGGACTACCCGATCGCCACGGTGGACACGCTGAAGGAGGCGGATGGCATCCTGTTCGGCTTCCCGACGCGCTTCGGGTCGCTCCCGTCGCAGATGAAGGCGTTCTTCGACGGCTGCGGTGGTCTGTGGGCGAGTGGTGCGCTGATCGGCAAGACGGCCGGCATCTTCTTCAGCACGGGCACGATCGGCGGCGGTCAGGAGACGACGGCGTTCTCGTCGCTGCCGTTCATCGCCCACCAGGGTATGACGTTCGTGCCGCTCGGCTACCGCTCGCCGCTGCTCTTCAACATGGAGGAGATCCACGGTGGCTCTCCGTGGGGTGCGGGCACCCTTGCTGGCGGCGATGGCTCGCGTCAGCCGTCGGAGCTCGAGCTTGGCGTTGCCAAGGTGCAGGGCGAGTCGTTCGCGACGGTGACCAAGAAGCTCTCGGCTTAGAGTGCGTGCTGACGAGTCGGTCGCCTCTTCATCGGCCGACGTGTGCGTTGAACTCACGACGAGTAGTACCGATAAACTACGATAAACAAGAGCTACCTCGTGACTTCAAACGCCATGCATCCAATATCCATAGATCGCCACGTTTGCGCCACTGCGGTGTATTTATATCTCCTCGTCGTCATCGCGCTCTCGCCGCTCCTCTTGAACAGCACCGACACCTACAGCTCTAGCCGGGCATGCTAGCGGTCCGCTGATCTGTCTCCGCCTCCGTTGTCCATGTCTTCCGACTCCTGGCAACAACGAGCGCGTTGGTTGCTCGGCAGCGGTGGCATACGCGAGCGGATCGAGGCCTACGCGCTCCTGGGCGACAAGTGCGCCGAGTCGAAGCGCGCGCAGCGCCTTGTCGGCGCGTTGCTGCGTGACGCGGCATCGTCGCTCCTCCAGCTGGTCGTGAGAGATATCCGCGCGCCTGACCGCACGCTGAGGGTCGCAGCCGCGCGTCTGCTGTGTCGTGTTGCGTACGAGAGTTTGCAGGACCAGGAAGCCATCCGGGCGAGCCAACAAGCCCTCGCCGACGCCGACGCCGACGCCGACGACGACGACGACGCCGACGACGACGACCGATGGCGAGGCGTCACGATGGGTTGGCTGCACGTGTTTGCCGTGCCGGAAGCCGTCCGTCGCCGCTTCCAACGAGTCGATCCACCGGTGCCAGTCGGCGGACTCTCCACCTTCGTTCGCCGGCTTGTTGTCGCCAACTACGCGTCCGTCTACCGCATCGTGTCGAGGTACTATGCCGCCCACTGCAGATCATATCTGCCCCTGTGCTGGCGCATTCCTCTGCACGAGTGCGAGCTTCTGGGCGGCCAAGTCGATCGCGCCCGCGATTATAGCGCGGACGAGGTCCCCGACCCGAGTGAGAGCCTCGTCGGATTCTTCCTGGCTCCGCGACGGCTTCAGTTCCCAGAGCCAGACGCAGTGCTCGCCGACGAGATGCTGCGCTCGCTGGCAACACCGGAAGAGCTGGCAAAAGTCATGACCGTGCGCCAGCTCTTCCATCAACCGGATGTCCAGCGCCACGAGGCGATCCGCGTGAATAGATCGGCGCTCGCCTGGCTGCTAGTAGGCAATGAGCTGGGGCAGTCAGCCGAGTCACCGGCGTGGGTGTCATGGAGCCAGCTGCTCGCAGAGTGTTGTGGGCGACTGAACGAGGCCTTCTTCGCGGCTCAGCACGGCGCAGCGGCACTCGAGCTGCTACGCTCATCGTTCTGCTCCGTTAGAGTCGACGCACGGTCATTCCCGGTCGAGGAGCCTGGCAGCGCAGCGGAAAGTGCTTTTGCGTGGGAACCCGTGCTGATCGGCGCTGTTCTGGAATCTCCAGCGTTTCCTGCTGCGCTGAAGCGCCAAGTCGCGCATCTGATGCCGCCGCGAGAAGCCGAGGCCATTGCCGCCACTGCTTGCTCGAGGTGCAACCTCCCAGTTCACCCGAGCCACGTCGCTATGTACGACCAGTCGTGGCGCCACATCGCGTCCGCGTCGGTGGCGCACATCATGCCCGTGACATGGCGAGCATTCCTCGCGAGGTGGCGGAAGATCAGCCTCGAGTATCCGCTGCACGGCGAGGACGAGTCGGCGGAGCGGCGTCCGTCAGTCACTGGCGTGTGCTCGGTTGCCAGCATCCGCAAGAACATCCAGGACACCAACCCGAGCAGCTTCCGAGACCTGGGGCAGTTCCACGACGAGCTCCCAGGCATCGTTCGGTCCCAGCACTCGTTCGCTGCCCACGCTGTCAGCAGCGACGAGTCCAGCGGCGCCTCTATCGCGAGCTGCCGAGCGGGAGCGATAAGGGAGGAAGCTTTCTGCCAATGCGAGGCATCCCGTCTAGATACTCCTGGCCGTGTCGAAGGAAGCCACGTGGACATTGGCGCGGATGAGCTCGACGCATCAAGGTACGTCGGTTCTTCGGTCCCACGCGACCTCACGAAGGCATCCAGAGCGGATTTGGACTTGGTGTCGAGGTGGCGGATGCAGCACCGGAGCGCTGCCCTGGCCGAGCGGCTGGCTGTCAATGCCGCGAAGCAGCGGGACATGGCTGCGAACGAGGCGCGGCAGAAGCGCGCGGCTGCCGATGCGCAGGGTAAAAAGGCGGACGCTACCCTTGAAGCCCTTGAGCTCCAGCGAGAAGTCAGCCGGGAGACCAAGGCCCAGCGCCAAGACGCGCGGTTTCAGAAGGCCGTGCGGCGACGAGAGCAATTGGAGGAGGCGGACCAAGCGAGGCGCCTTGAGATCCGAGACCGGCTGCAGCACGACCGCTCAAGTCCGCCCAAGACACGAGCCGTCCGCCCTTCGACGCCCCGACGCCCCCCAGCGCAGTCGCAGCGTCCCCAGTCTGCGCGCGGCCGGCTGGCCGCAGCTCGCGTCTCGACAGCCCCGGAGCTCGTTCGCGAGAGGGCTCGCGCGTACGGAGACGCCCTTCGAACGGCGCGCGTCGCGTCTCCGAGCGGCGCCGGCCAAGCCGAGACAGATCCTGCGCGAGCCAGCGGTGGCTCGACGCCTGCGGCCCCACCGACCCGCCGGTTCTCCACGTATCGCATCTCGAGCTTTCGCAAGAAGCTCGAGAGCGACGACGTGACGCCGACGCGGCGCCGAGTCTCCGTCATGCACTGCGCGGCCGCGCCGAGCCCGGTCGCTGTGGACCATGCCGACGCGCTGCAGTTGTGCTCAGTTCGCGACACTGGCGCTCTAGGCTCCTCTTCCGGAGCGGAGCTTGGGGCAGAGGCCATCGTGACACACGCATGCGCGACGCGCGTGATGCGCCAGGCCGTCCAGCAAGTCGCGGAGCGCGTCTCCATCCCGCCCGTGCCGCCGCCGCTCGTGGAGGAGCCGCCCGTGCCGCCATACGTGGTGCTCGCGCAGTACGAGGCGCTGGAGGAGGCCGAGAAGCGCAAGTTCCGCGCGCGCTTCGACCTCCAGCGCGTGCGCCACCAGCTCTCGTTCGAGCTGCTGCGGCAGTTCACGCGTTTCGCGCGCCGTGACTACGCGTGGCGAGCGTTCCACGAGCGCGCGGCGCCCGCCACCGGCCGCGTGCGCCACGCCGACTTCGTGGACATTGCACGCAAGCTGCTCGGCGTGCCGCAGTCATCCAGGCAGCTCGTGCGCGTCGCGCGCAAGCTGGACGACCAGAAGCTCGGCTGGATTGAGTGGAAGGCCTTCTACACGTGGTGGTGCCTCCAGTTCGACCCCGACTGCGTCGACTCTGGCGGCGACGACGACTGCGGAGAAGCGAGAGCGAAGGGGGACTCGTAACCACGCTGCCGGTAACAAGCGGCGCCGCTGACCGTCTTGAACGGAGCTCGTTGTCGCACTTGAGACAACTGGGGACTGACCGCACACGCTCGAGCCAACGGCGCCTCGGTAGCCGCCCGAGAAAGGGCGAGAGGTATCCAAGGTCGCCGCGACGCTCTCGAGGTGTCTGGAGCCTCTGCTCGCAGCGCGTAGGCCACGCGAGGGGAGTCCACTTTGGCTCTTGACCGAAGAGACGCGCGACCCCTTTGCCACGGCGCCGGGCGAGCGTCAAGAGCGACGGATCGATGGCTGCCTTTGCTCCATCGCGCAAGGAGCTCGCGGCGCTCCGACGCGGAGATGGCGAGTGGGAGAACATCCAGGTACGGCGGCCGCCGACACCATTCACGCCGCTAGCATGCCTCGTGTACTCCGCTCAATGCGCTGCTTGGGTCGAAGGAGGTGCTTCGCGGTGCGTTCCAGCGGTTGTTTGCGGCAGTGGCAACGAATGGCGCGCGAGTCGCGGTTGGTACCGGCTCGAAGCGGCTCGATCAGACGACTAGCGCTCCGATCTCAACAGTAGCTCGTCCTTCGTGGTGGGCAGGAGCTGGAGCAGGAGCTGGCGTCCAAAGCGCGTGAGGCGGAGCGGCAGAAGCAGCACGTGGCAGCGATCGCGAGCACACTCAACACCCTCAGCGAGGAGCTGCGAAGGTTGAGCGTGAGGGCTACACTGGTGAAGAGCACACTGCGCCAGTGCTCACCCGCGCGCATTCATTCGTGCTGGCGATAGAGAGAAGGAAGAGACGCAGGAGCGTTGCCGCGTCGCAGAGCAGCAGAGCGACGCTCTGGGCGAGCGAATCGACTCGCTAGTGCAGCGACTGGAGAAGACGAGCGAGGCTGCGAATACCAACCGCTGGTCGGCTTGCGTCGCCAAAGCCGAGCACAGAATCGGACTGCTGGAAGAAGAGCTCGGCCATGTACGCCGGCGACCGGAGCGCGCTGAGGTATGCCATCAGGTGCTCGGAATTCATGCAGGCGCCTTGCTGCTGTTATCGCTCGGACAGGTCGTTGAGGCGGTCGAGCTCAAGGCAGACGTCGAGATGGTTGAGAGCAGGTTAGCCTCGCAGAAGCGCGCCATGCAAGAGGCGCTGAGGAAGCGAGTGCGTCGAGTATATCTTCCTCGCTTGGCAACGGATCACCGGACTGAAACTTGCGCTATTACTCAGTGCAAGACGCTCACGATGGAGCGGGAGATGCTGGAACTGCGTCAGGAGCTCGAGACACAGATGCGCCAGAACTCCCAGCAGCTGACGGCTGCAGTGACGCAGGCTCGGCGAGACTTGCTGGACTCACAAGGTGCAACGTATACAAGCGTGATGCAAGAGGTTGACGCGAAGTTGGGTCGCGTTCGGTTGGAAGTGGAGGGAGGCGTGGACGCACACGTCGCGAAGCTGGACGCTCTCCTCGAGGCTGCTCAAAGCGAGGCTACTGCCGCTAAAGCTGCCGCTACAGCTGTCGGTGATGCTGCAAAGGAAGCGCAGGAGCAATCTGCAGCAGCTTACGGTGGTATGGAGCAACTGTGTCGGCAGCTCGACGACAAGGTACCGTCTCCTCCAATGGCTCTCCATTCAGTTGAGCCGCATGTAACTTGTGCTATCGGCTCGCTAGATCGTGGTGGAGCATCAAGCGCGCTCCCATCTGCAACTCCAACTCGACGGAGTTCGCAGCGATCTACAGACGTCCATGGCACGTCTCGAAACCTTCCAGCTCGATCTCAAGCGCGAACTGGAAGATTGTCACAAGATCGCGAGCGACCGGTTCCAGTCGATGGAGACACGTCTCGTCGAGAGTCACCGCAATGCTGTCGTTGAGATGCAGTTCCAGTTGTCAGACGCGATGGACAGGGCGGAGATGGGACGGAGAGAGGCCGCTCGCGACCGCCACGGTCACAGCGAGCAGCTCAAGGCGCTAGGGTATCAGTACCAGGAGGTCGACCACGTCACGCGGCTGATCGGCAAGCAGCTTGTGCGTACGGTGTCGCAGCTGCAGGTTCTCTGGGAGGAACGGTGCGCGCACCTCGAAGCCGCGGCGGCCGCTGACGAGGAATGTGCGGACGACCCCGCTACCGTCGAGGTCAGCGCGCTGGCTATCGCCGACGACAAGGTCATGCAGAGCCATGTTCCGACGGAGAACCAAGACGAGAGCCGCTGTAGAGACAGAGGCAGCAGTGACCACGACCTGACGGGGCGAAGGTCCGAGCACGATGCGCTGCGGTCACAAGTGAACGAGAAGCTGCAGCACTACAAGGCGATACTACGGATCAGTCAGCACGAACCCCAGGGGTCTTAGTGTCGTAATGCACCCGCAATGAATTGAAAGCCTCGCAAGCGGAACGGCCGCGGTCGAGGTCAGAGCCGTCTCGCCTCCCTTCCTTTGATGTCGCCACGCCACGACGCCATCTCATCGCGCTCGAGCGCTTTTGTGGCCTCAGAAGGACGGAGTGACTCCGTTATAGCTGTTTCCGCTGCTGCCAAACTCCTCCGGAGACGCATCGAGTGACGATGGCAGCGTGGGCGTCGCTGCCGACGAAGAAGCTGGGAGCGCAGACGACCGGATGACCGACACCAGCTCGATTGACGACAGCGCCGCCACGTCCAGCTGCAGCGATGATTCGATGCTCTCCAGCACAGACCACACAAAGTCGCGCGTCTCCTCGTACGAGCGCGCATCGTCCTCGTTCTCGTGCTCCAAGCGCGCGATCACCGCCTCCGAGCTGCTCGAGGCGGGTGCCTTGGGAAGTTGCAGCGTCGTGACCGTCGAGTCGAACAGCGCCGCGACCTTCTTCTCGCTCAGCAGTCCCTGAGCGGCCGAGAGGATCTCGTTCTTGCGCTGCGCCGCCTGTTCTGTCTCCAGTGGCTCCGGCACCTCGCTGATGTCGATGAACGCCTGAGCCGCGTTGTCCACGATGGCGCTCAGCCGGTCTGTCTCCGTCAGCACGGCGCTCTTGGAGCCCCACGCGGCGCTCGCCCGTCCGTTACCATCCGGACCCGCCATGCTCAGGTCTCCCAGAAGCTCCAAGTGCTTGTCGAGTTCCAGGAAGTGCAGTAGCGTCGGGTCATCGAGGATACCTGGCATTTGGAGCAGCGATCCTGCGGCGAGGCAAGAGGTTGGTGTCGTGAGCTATATCTTTCGTCACGAGAGGGGGAGTTCGGGGAAGAGAGCGCACCGAGGTAGTCCTGAAGACCGGCTTGGCGCTTCACCAAGAAGTTGGGGTCGAACCTGACGGTAGAGCGCGAGACGCAAGCCATCAGCACTCGTGAGGACGGGGTGATAGCAACCCTCGGCGATGAAATAGCCTAAGGTAGAGATCATGCGTCGACAGAGCGGAGTACGCCGACATGGATCGGGGTGAGGGGTTCCGCGCCAACACGATCACGATCTCAGAGCGGCTCGATGTCCCGCCGACCCGTTCGCCGCCTCCGAACCTCCAACTCGGCTCCCTCGCCGTCCCATTCACCAGCGCCAGTGCCACCTCGTCCGCCACTCAACTCCTCGGTGCGCGCGTGCGCCTCATTTAGATAAGATCAAGCGATTTGGCAGTCATCGCTTGTCGTTGCGGACGCACGGCAAGCTCCTCGTTCCTCAGTCAACAGGAGAGTGCGCGGCGGCGAGGGGAGTGGGTGAAGATGAGGGGCTGCGCCGCGGCGCTGGATCGGCTCGGCCGAGGAGATCGACGGAAAGCGACGAGTGGGTGGCCAAGCGGAGCGAGTCGCTGGGAGAAACGGGAGGAACCCGCACCCCCTGCTCATCCTCGACCGCGTCGCGTGTGGCTTTACCTTCCCCCGGTCGCATGCACGGCGTTGCACTCGGTCGGCGAGGGCGACGCACCGTCCAAACCACTGCTTCTCGGGCAGCTGTGCCTCAATGAGATCGCCGAAGTGACGCACCAGATGTGCATGGAGCTGGTCGAAGTCGCTGAAGCGCCGCGAGATGCGCCACAGGCCGCCATTGCACGAGATCTGCCATATCCATTCCGGCCGTGAGCACCTGCCTGCTGCGCCGGCGCGTCCGATCGCCGCCGCACACGGCCCCTCCCTCCCGCAAATGGCATGCGCGCGTAGAGCGCCGAGCACACTACCTGCACGATAAACTCCGTGTGGTCCTCGACCGTGTCGTAGCCCGTGATCAGCGCGTGGACATTGACGGCCTGCATGCTCCCGACGGGCCGGCTCGCGCCACACCAAGCGCGTTGCGTTCTTTTGCGAGTTCTCCTGGTCCGTCCGCGAAAGAATGACGTGCGACTGAAGTGAAAGTCTCTTCAAAAGAGTGACTACGACTGAAGTGAAACTTCAAGCTATGTCCGCGTACAGCGCCACCGAGATCCAAGCGTTGGGGCATTTGATAGGCGCCGAACATCGCGTACCCTGAGCCGAAGCATGGAGCCTGTGGTGGTGGCCGTTGACGTGGACCACGCGCTGACGAAGCTCACGGACGCGGTCGTCGCCTGGCACGGCGCCGAGACGGGCGAAGAGGTGAGGACGCAGGCACTGCTTGCTGCTTTCTTGGCTGTTCTCAGAGTCCACCGCGCGCGTTGCCATGGCGTACAACTCACTCGCTGCTTGCTACGCCAAGCTGGACGCAGAGAAGCTCACGCCTGAAGACTGGGACCGAGTCTGGGGTCAAGCAGGCAAGGATAAAGTGCTGGCGTTCTTTGCGTCGGCGCAGTTTGCTGCAGGCGTGGAGGCCGTGGAGGCCGCGGTTTCTGTGCTCAAGCCACTCCGCAAGTTCTTCTCGCTCGTGGCCGTCACGGACCGTCCGCCGGAAGCCGAGAAGTCCACTCGCTCGTGGCTAGATGCACACTACGGCGGCGTGTTCGACAAGCTCGCGTTCATTGCTGTCGACTCGCGTGAGGACTTGGTCGCGCGCAAGAAAGCGCTCTACCGCGAGCTGAAGGTCCAGATCGCGGTCAGCAGTGACCCCGCAGTGCTGGCGGCAACATCGGAGGTCGTTGACCGCGCCGTGCTTGTTGATCCAGCACGGTGGTTCGGGGAGACGGTGACTTTGCCTTCTAAGATCAGAGCTGCCGGCGACTGGGCCGGCGCGCGCGACATCCTTGTGGCGATGACCAAAGAGATGGGGCTGGCGCCGGCGGAGAAGATCGTTCCCGGTCCGAAGCTCTCGCGCCACACGGACGACCTTGTGACCGTATCCACGCGCAAGCCCGCAGGTACGACGCTGTTGCTCGATTTTTCACATGTGAGCTGCTTCTCACCGCGGACGGCGCGAATGCCTGTCCATGGACGGAAGTGTTCTACGCAAACATCGTGAGCGCCAAATTTGCGCACCAGAAACAGAGCACGGTCCGGCTGCATGCGTCTGAGGGAGCCATCACGACGGCTGTACAAGCAGCCGAAATGCTACGAGTCCAGAAGACAGCGACGACCGTCAAGATCGCGACGCGCTACGTGTTTAACCGCCCCAAGGAGCGCGGCGGCTACCGCGTGCCCAAGATCGAGCTGGTGCTGCAGCGCGTGGAGCGCAAGAGCTGAGCCGAGTCACGATGGAGTGGCCGGGATTGATCGATCGATTAGCTGATCGGGGGAAGTGCCGGCGCGTAGGAAGAGAAACGGGCAGTTGGTCTATGGGAGCAAAACAAACGCCACACTTGCACCTCGGCTTGCCGCGTCGCTCATCTACGCCGCGTCGCGTCCAGTAGACGCGCGCGCCATGGTCGCCGCCTCCTGCAGATATGCTTGGCGCTCCTCGTCGCGCAGCTGCCGCCGCTCAGCCTCGTTCTTGGTCACAATCTCATCTGTCGACGCGCACAGCAGGCACGAGGGTCGTGAGGCACTGCGCCACTGCGAGGCGATTAGGAGCCCGGCGGGCCTGGAGGAGGCAGCTAGCACGCACAGAAGCCCGTTTTGACCATGAACAACTCCATGGCCGCGCCCGTGACGAAGCACACAGGCACGAGCTTCATCAGGATCGGCCCGAGCGCCACGGTCTTTTGCGCCTGCATGCCGCTGCGTTCGCCTCGTCGGCCTCGTCGGCCTCGTCCGCCTTGTGTTTGCTGGGTGTGGAGCGCCTCGACGCGAAGGATACTACCTTGTTTTGATAGCGTTCTATCCTTTACAATACAATTTAAAAGAGCTGTCCGTACATGTTTGTTTGTCTGGCCGTCTATCACGCTCGCGCACAATACTGAAACACAAGACAATAGGGCATTATTTGCTGACGCAGTGAGCTGATAAATGCTGCATGATGGCTGAAGAGAGTGGAAAACACGTGTCGCGCGCTTTGCGGAGCCCAAACAAGTGGACGAATAGAGCCCAAATCTGGGATAATACTTTCTGCGTCTGTGATGATGTTATCTGTGATTCTTTGGTTGCATACACCAGCAAGGGTTGTACGGATGCTCGGGGAATCGAGCCCAAATCAAATCGGTAGTTCTACCCCAAAATCCAAAAGTCTCATTCGACAAAATAGCAGCTACTTTCCAAAATACCGCACTCTCATTGGAGCCAAAACACCAGCTCCAGACCATTCGCGGAAGTGCGATCGGATTTACGCGAAATAAAACGGTCATTTGCACCAACACTTCCTCGCCGTGCTCGAAATCACCTCAATCCAAAAAGCACCGAGAGCCGCGGACGGCATCAAGTGCGCGGCGAACGCGGCGCACCGAGCGCGTGACAGCTGCTGTGCGCCTGGACACGGTGAGATAGCTGTGTGTTCTGCAAGTGTGCTTGTCTGTATATATCCTCACGAAAAGAGATGCCAAAAATGAAAGCGCGCATACTCAATGAAAGATAGAGATTGTCATTGTATCACGTTGTAGTAGGCAATGGAGCCGACTTCGGCTTCGAGAGCATTCCTGAGTGCAGAATGCGAACGCGCACTCAAGAACAAAAGGATGGGGCTTACGTGAAAACTGCCTGGTCACTACAGTTTGTCCTCTGTTTTCTACGAGAGCGGAACAAATAATCTTTTCAAGGCAATCGAATGGCGATGCATTCGTGTTCAGTTCGACAATACTGATTTGAGTGTTCACTTGTGGTCTTTGGCTGACAATTCGCTCATTGTATAAGGCCCGAATGGTACCAGCGATTCCTAATCAACTCGGATGGCATCTCGGTCCATGATTCCGAGTACCACTGCATCGCCGAGTGTATATCGACGCGCTTCCTGCTCAGTAGAGTTTCCTCTTCGCTCCACGACGCTCTTGAGCGCAGCCTTTGTCTTCTTGCGCATATAGCGCCTCTTGAGACTGTCGATGATGCCTTGATCTGTGGGTTGTAGGAGCGAGGTGGTGTTTGGAAGCAGCGATTGTACCCGAATACTCGTCAACGTCACCTCACTGTGGTCATGCGAGCTATCGTTGTCGACTAGAAGAAGTATATGCCGATTTTGGCGACGCATTTCGTCGTCTAGACTGGCGAGCGAGTCGCAGTAGATTCGGGATGTCATCCATCCTTTCTTGCTGTTCGTATAATCGATGTCAAGCTCATCGCCGACGTCATATCATTGCAGAGCTGTAGACTTTACGACAGTTCGAGTGATGAGGAGAGGCAGCTTGTCGATATCATCTGCGTTGGCACCAACGGCGAGTGTTAAACGGTGCTTGTCTTGCTTCTTGCCAGACTTGAAGTCGCGAGAGATTGATCCAGTCGCAGCCACTCGGTAGAAAAACGCTGTCTCATCCATATTATACACATCACACAGTGCTTATTGTGCGACGAGGCGCCGCAGTCGCTCTCTGCCTTCCTTGCTCGCCTCTGGGTCGACAGATGCTGCCTCACCATGGCGTCTGCGGAAGGACAAGCCGTTGTGGCGCTTAAATTTGTGTAGCCATCCATTTGAGGATGCAGGTCGGAGAGCAGGGTGGACGCCAATCTGATCAGTCAAATACACAGCGAGCTCGATTGCAACAGCATCACTGACGTGACCACCATCATCGAACGCGTCCAATAGGTCGAGGAGTAGCGAGTCAAATGCTCAAATAGCAGGACGACGAAGATTGTGGAGCTTGTGGATAGCTCTGGGGACGTCTTGCGGTCGTTGTTGCTGCCGTAGAATGTGGCGAACTGCTCCTTCAGTCAAAGGTTTGGCAAGAGGGAAGCTTTGGTTGGTCCACTTGGACAACTTCGTTGGCGAGCTCTTTCCAGCAGCAGCCGTAGTGC
Organism: Phytopythium kandeliae; assembly: GCA_023338135.1. NCBI lineage: Eukaryota > Oomycota > Peronosporomycetes > Pythiales > Pythiaceae > Phytopythium > Phytopythium kandeliae. Next base: position 11,905 of record JAADYC010000751.1, read on the forward strand.
ATTGGACCAACTTTTGGTCATAGTTAGTCGTTTCGGTTGGGGCGTTGCTGAGTTGACTGAAGACATCGCGCATGTAAGTAGGTGGGTGTGCGAGACAGTTTTGGTAATGAACGCGAATCGAATAAGGGAAACCCCCGAGTGCTGGCGGCAAGTGCAGTGATCATGTTTGACACTGTGAATAGAGTTGTAGTTCTCCACGCCTCGCACGGAGCACGCCGATTGATGGATGTTCTGTGCTCACATCCTATTGGCCACACAGCATGTTTTGCCTCTCACATTGAATGAAGAATGCCAGCAGGCTACAAGTGCACCTATCCGGTCAGGAAACACATTTTCGGAGGTTATTGCTGCTGAGTAGACGTACAAAACGGAGGGTAGACTGTAGGCCAACGTGTCATTGAGAATTCATGCTGTTGGCGTCAGCCAATCACAACATGTCATGCTGTGGGTGAAATTTTCGCCGAAAATCCTCACATTCAAGTTCAAGTTAGAGAATGTTCACCTAACCCAACTTCAAGTTCAATCTGATTCAGCCCAAGGATGAGATTGAGAGAAGGTGCGTTTTCTACGCCAGATTCAGATCGAAGCTTGGCACTTGGCCAACTTCAACCTCTTGCGGTGCCTGGAGAGCGACAGCACGGAGCTTCCAGCGCTTGACTGGAACTTCTTCAACCGCTGCATCTCCAGCGTTGACATCAACACGTTTTCTCCTTCCAAGGGTGTCGACGCAGCGCTCAACGAGTCCATCAACATCTACCGGCAACAGCGCGAGCAACAAGTTGGTTACGAGCGTCCGGTCATCGTAAACTGGGACAAATCCAAGAGCGCGATGAGCAAGGCGATGAAGATGAACGCGCGCAACATGATTGTGCAGCATTTCTACCGTCGCTTCGACAGATAGGTCAAGCTGCGCTACGACCTCTCCTCAGCAGACCTCGCTCACATATTGATTCGGGAAGCATCCTAACAGTGAATCCCTCGACGCAGATTCGCCATGAACATACAGAAGTTGCTGACGCTCTATCCGTCGAAGAAGAATATTGAACGGCACCTGGCGTTCTTTGCCGTCAAGCTACACGAGACGCTGATGTACATGGAGTCTCGACAAGACGAAAACGAAGACAAAGCGATCGATGGGAATAAGGACGACGCCGATCCCAAGTTCAAGAGCAAGGAGTTCCAGCTCTTTCGCGATGCTGTCTGGAGAGAGCACTTCGATATCGCCAAGTTCGAGACTGGCTGATGGAAGTTCGCCACCGTCATCACGATCAACGGATACGAAGTCTCGATCGTACGGAAGAGAGATGTCATCGATGGTGAAAACCCGTGTTTGTCGACGAAGGCGTTTGTTCCGAAGATCGGACGTGATTTCTCAGCCTCCAAGATCATCGGGATCGACCCGGGGATGCGTCAGCTGTGCACCGTTGTCAGCTTACGATCGGTTGACGACGATATGTTTCGTCCTCGCAGTCACTACCGGTTCCTAAAGAAGAAGCGTGTCGCCAGTACACCGATGGTCAAGTGCAAGAGGAAGCGCGTTGTTCAACGCAAGAAGAAGAAGAAGCATCGCCAATTGAAGAAGCGCAAGAAAGCGAGACCAGTGACGAAACGAGAGTATCTGAGCAGGATCAAGGGAGAATGCGTTCATCAAAGAAGTCTGCGCGACGCCGTCGCCGTCCAGTCGATCTCGACGCGGAAGTACCGTCATCTGGCCGGGTTCAACAAGGTTCGCGCGTGGCATGAAGCCATCAAGCGCCGTGAAGCCGACTACGGGACATTATTGCACGCCATGCCGTCCTTCAAGACAGCATCGTCTTCACGATACCTGGAGCGCTTGACGTTCGTGTGGACGAACATCAATTGGCTCATCGACTTCTGTTCCCGACATTCCTTTCGGAAATGGCGCTTCCACTCGCACGCGTCGGCGTCGAAGACACTGAGTCACATCGCTGAGCGTGTCGCTCCCGTTGCGGATCCGACCGTCTTCGTGGGATTTGGAGACTGGAGTCGCCGCGATGGTATCAAGGGATACGCAACCGGACCTGTGAAGGCATTGAAGAAGGAGCTTGCCAAGCGCGCTACTGTTCGACCGATCAATGAATTTCGGACAAGCAAGCGATGCTATTGCTGCCATGAACACCTCGAAGACGTCGCCTTCCCGAAGATCGTGAACGGCAAACCGAAGGGCAAAGCCACATC